>ML801410.1:226633-242676 GCA_009831015.1 Picea engelmannii | reverse complement strand
GCAACAAGTCGATCCATTGTCTTTCATGTGAACAACCGTAGTTTTTTATTGATTCCACTAAATCAGTTCAACTTAGCATGATCCCACAAAGAGCACTATTGGCTCAAAAACGTAATTTTGATATTGCAACAAAGGATTCTCGTTACCGAATCATGTTTTAAGAGTTCTATCAATAACATAGATTTACGTGTGGTTTATAGTGACAGGGTTTGTTTTGATGAACATTTCCAAACTTAGGCTTCCATATTATACTACACCTGGTGGATATTAAATCAATATCTTTGCATTTCAATCCATGAGCTCTACTGCTTTTGAATCTGCTCGTGGATTAAGACTGATGATTTTTTGGTTCTGCTCTACTCTTAGATTGGTAATGTCATAGTAAGATGCATCTCATCTACAAGAAATAATATTTGGCGCTATGACCAATCAAATGTGAAGTTAACCTTACTTCAAGTCTTGTGATAAAGCAGTGAGAGCTAAAGATAAGAAAATAATTCAAGTTATTTCAAATATTACTATCTTATGAGCTAATATTTTCTTCACAATCTAATATGTTTAACAAGGGAGAAAAATGTTAATTTTCTTTCTATAGATATCAAAAAAAATTATGTTTTATTAGTTGGATCTTTTTTTGACATCAACTCTACTTGAAGAATGCTACTTGCTACCATTGACTCTAGCTCTCTAGTGAACTAGGGCAAAGAAAACAAAGATCTTGAAAGTGAATACTTATAATGTTCTCTTTCTAGTGCATAATAGTAATAATATTAATAAGAGTTGTTTGGGGAAAAAACAAATATATGAATCAAGAAAGAAACAAACTTCATGAATCTAAGGCTTTTCCAATCATGACATATTTGGGAATACTTGGACTAGAATTGAAATAAATCAACAAACTGGAATTATTATTTTTTCCTAAGTTTTACTTGGAAAGGCGTATAGGTCCTAAGTGTTAGAATCTTGATCTAATACCAAATGTAGCACCTCTCCATGAGAGGCTATGAATTAATAAGTGACAATTTATACACATATTCATTAATATATTTGATGTAAACAAATAAATTTGTTATGTAAAACTTCATAAACATAACAAATACATACTAGAAAAATACCTCATCCCTAGTCTATTGAAGTTGATCAGTTGCAACGTTGATCCAGATTTAGGAGAGAAATGAATTGATTACCAGAATGAATACAATAAACACAGAGATAGGAAGAATAAGACAAATATCCAGTGAACAATATCTTCTATTAAACAATGAAATAGGTTGAAACTGTAAAACTGCAGAACTGAAACTTGCTCGAATGGTGGTAGTTATCTCTGAGAAGAGATGTGGCTACTACGTGCATCTGTCTGAGAAGAATGGATTACAATGAGGCTCCATATGCCCTTTTCATATTACTCATGAATTCCAAAACCCTAGACATCCAAAAACCTAACCATAAAAGGTGAAACGTCAAAATTCATGTGGGCCCTATGGGTAAGTTGGTGTAATTTGGTACCTCAACTTCCTAGGGTTGTAACTTTTGCATATGACCTATGTTTTAAGTGCGTGATAGCCCGCTGGAAAGGTATTTCAGGATCTACACATTACACTGTCAAACTTTCACTCTGTCTATAGTCTAACTATGGCGAGTAAAAAAAACAACGTTTAGGGCCCCAAAACAGCCCTGGAAATGCAACAAGATTTGTTGACATGAAAAAATACAAAATAAGCTAGTTGGATTAGGCAAGAGGCCACCCGTATCCACTTGGAGAATGTGTGAGGCTTCATACAACCCCAGAAGTGTAGAACTCACAATTATAAATCATTACAGAAAGATGTGATGAATAAAAAATGGACATGAGGACCCAGTTGGAATAGGTGGGTGGCCACCAATATCCATCTGGATCAATCCCCCCCGTAGGAAGCAATGGTCTCCATTGCATTGATTCCCCCCATTAGGTGAGGAAACTTCTGCTAGATTTGGCCCTGAGTGATCCACTTGCCTTGGTGTAGAAGTTTCCCTGCCTTGACAACCTGATAAATATATATCCGCTGCTGGCGAGTTCCCTTGACCTGTGTGTCCACTATCTGATCGATGGATGATTGTTCCATGCAGTCAGGGTTGAGCTCTTTGGGTGTCATCTATTCGACGATCTTAGAGGTGTCCAATAACGGTGGAAAATATGGCCGAAGGAGATCCACACTGAATATTGGATGTAGACCAAGGAAGGGTGGAGTGTTGAGCTCAAAATCATTTCTACCCACAACATTGGTGATAGTGTAAGGCCCATAACCAAGTGGGAAAAGCTTCCGATGGGGCTTGGTGAGACACTCCTTCTGCAAATATAACCAGACTTTGTCACCAACCTGAAACTGGTGTGGTACTCTATGTTGATCATAGCGCTTCTTGTACTTAGCATTGGATTTCTGCAAAATCTCCTGGACTTGTTGGCGGATGTGCTAAATCCTCTCAATGAATCCGGTGGCTTTGTAGATTGCAGACTGATTAGGGGAAGATTCTATCTGTGCGGTGGAAAGAGGAAGTGAAACATCAATGGGTCCCAAGGGTTGGAATCCCAGACCCATTCGAAATGGGATATGGTTGGTGGAACTATGGAGAGCCCTATTGTAACTGTGTTGGACATATGGGAGACTCTCATCCCATGTATGAGGATGCTTAGAATTGTACATGCACATGATGTGCACAATCATCTGATTGACGACCTCGGTTTGGCCATCGGTTTGGGGGTGGAAAGCAGTGGATTTTGTGAGCTTCGTGTCCAACAGAGACTAGAGTCTCGACCAAAAGGTGTTGAGGAGCCTGTTGTCTCGGTCAGAGATGATGGTTTGTGGTATCCCAAAGTGGACCCAAACTCATTTGAAGAAGAGCCTAGAAGTATCTTTCGCTATGAAATTCTTCTGACAGGCTGCAAGGATGGCCATATTCGAAAACCGATCAACGACCACAAACACACAGTCATTTTTGTGCTTGGTGGATGACAAACCAGACATGTAATCCATGGAGATGGATTTCCATGGCTTCTCGGGAATAGGAAGAGGTGTGTATAAGCCTTGTTTCTTGATGATTGGTTTGGCAATGGCATAGACAGTGCAATATATGATATACTTGATGACGTCCTATCAAAGTTTTGGCTAATAAAAATGTTTCTGAAGAACGACCACAATTTTCTCTACGCCAAAATGTCCTGCTAGCCGACTGTAGTGGGCTTCCCAAATCAGCTTTGCGCGCTTGCTTGTAGGAACACAGAGATGGCCCAGGTGACATAAGAGTCCATCCTAGATGTGAAAATCAATGATTGTGGCGCCTGTAACCAAGAGCTGATATGTGGTGGTGAAGTCTAGATCTTGCTGTAAAGTTGGGGCCACTCTGATGTTTCGTGTCCATAGGAATGGAGCATAGTGGTGAGTGTAGCCACTGGAGTTCGACTGAGGCAGTCAGTGACACGATTAGAGATACTTGTCTTATACTTGATATTGAGATGGAACTACTGTAGGTAGGTGGACCACTTCTGATGGTGATCATTCTGAAATTTCCCCTATGTCTGTATGAACTGCAGAGGCTTGTGATCAGTGGGTATGATCGTATCTTTCCCCATAATGTAATGTTTCCATTGACGATAGGCTTGTACATTGGAATACATATACTTGTCATAGGTTGGTTATTTCCAGACAGTATCGGAGAGTGTCTCACTATGGTATGCCACCAGATTCTTATGTTGAGTGAGAACTGCACCCATAACATAGTCAGATGCATCAGTCTCAATCTCGAATGGTTGTTGCAGATCGGGCAAGGAGAGTATTGGAGATGAGCACAAATGATGTTTCAGATCATTGAATGATTGTTCCTTCTCCTTCCCCCACACAAAATTGTCCCTACCACCGCCCTTGGTCACCTGGATGAGAGCCATGAAATATGCGAGAATCCCAACACGAACCGTTGGTAGAAATTGGTGAGTCCCAAGAATTTGTGAAGCTCGGTCAGTGTGGTCAGGGCTGGCTAGTCGCAGGTTACTTGGATCTTAGCTAGATCAACATGTACCCCATGGTCATCAAAAATATAGTCAAGGTATTGGACCCTGTTCGTGCCAAAAGATCATTTTTCTAAGTTGGCATAGAGTGTTAGGGTCCTAACCCACACATAGGTAGATCAATATATTTGGATGTAATAAAGGTCAATATTAATAAGGCCTTTCAATAAAATAGAATAAGGCGGATGTAAGAAGACCTAATAGAAGCTTCCGCTTCTAGATGGATCTTCCTCTAGATGCTTCTCTTGATAGACATATTTAGTATAAATAAGGGTCGAGGGTATGAAAACCCTAGCTTGGAGATTATTGTAACAGAGCACTGCTCGATTGGAGGTTTCCCCCTCGAAGAGGCCTGTGAACATTGCTTTCTGAATCAAAGTGTTATTTTTGTTGTTGTTCTTATATCATTTCTCTATTATTGTGGAGATTATGCTGGATATATTATTGTTATTCTTCCATTTCTAGCATTTTATTTATATTCTGCATATTTATTATATCTGGTATCTTGCAAGTGGTATCAGAGCACTTTCCTTGGCAGAAATTGTGGGAATTTTTTTTCCAGGGTAGAGACATATTCCGACATCTTTAAGCCACAGAGATTTGTAGTTACGCACATAAACCCGCGGTTGAGGGATTCATACACACAGGAAATACAAGTGGTTCTTAAGCGCACATCTATTGACCACCCTTGTAACCCCTATTGGTACCCCTTCAAGTGGTAGCGCATCAGACAACACCTGTGTACGGATATGCCTAGATTTCCTGAAGCCCTCTTTAGATAAACCTATTGGTCGCCGGACTGCTATAGTGTCACCGAGAATAACACTCGAGAAGATACTCTCTAGTAACTAGGTAGTCGGGTAGTACGGCTAAGGGTACAATCTATCCTCCTTAGTTAGTGCCCTGATATATTGGGGCAAGTACTACTGTTGGACCCCGCACGTATATTAGAGAGCTATAGCACAGGTCAAACCCTTATCTATAGAACCCTTGAATACCTAACCCTTGGGGGACAGAAACATAAACAAACTAAAACAGACCAGATCTATTGTCGCGCAACTATGTTCGAGTTGCCAAGTAAATACACATCTCTTTCTGGTTAAGCATTTGGGGATTTCTTCACTACAGTATTCTTTAGACCAGAGTATAACTCCGCAAGTGTTTAAAAAAAAAAAAAAATTCTGGAAATTGTTTCACCATTATTTGAGACCTATTCCATTGGATTCATCTCTCCTCCCTTATCACATTCATCCATGTCATTTTTCGGCAAAATTTTTGACCCCACTCGCCCCTTTTCAGTTCACCCATCCTCATGGCCCATACCCGTAGCCAAGACCTGGAAGCTCGCTTAAACACCATGCAATATGGTTTCCTCGAAGCCCAAAAAGAAGTGAAACAACTTAGTGCTACTGTTGCCTCCATCGATTCGTCCATCAATGCTACCATAAATACAACCATGCAGTCCTCAATGGGGCAAGTCAAACAAGAACTGACCACCTAGCTTGAATCTTTCTTTGCATCACTCTGCACCAAACTGAAGACCCCTATAGATGACCATGTCTCTGAAGCACCTCCAAAGAATGAAGGTGAAACTTCCTCCCATTCCCATACCTTTCAATCCCATCACTTTCAACGTGACATACGCCTTCCATGGGTGGACGTGACCAAATTTGATGGCTCAAACCCCACTGGTTGGGTAACCCAAATGGAACATTATTTCTCTTTATACGGCATTAGAAATGACTTGGCCAAACTCCGGTATGGTGTTCTCCATCTAGATCAAGAACATTGCCAATGGTGGCAATGGAGAAAAACTTCCCGTCAAGGGTATGTTGCTTGGACCCAATTTGTGACTGAGCTTTATGAACGCTTTGACATGGACACCAACCATTTGGGTCGTTTGACAAAGTTGAAACAATATGGAACAGTAGAAGACTTCATAGCTGCCTTTGAGCACTTGACTTTTCAAACAGAGGGCGTGACTGATGCTTTCTTTCGAGAGTGTTTTATCAGTGGCCTCAAGGAGGAGATTCGGGCCCATGTCCTCATGGCTAGACCCTCGACTTGGGTGGAGGCTACTAAAAGAAATAACGAATCACAATAGGTTGTATCATCTCAAAACCGAAAACCCCCCTTTATCCCTCGCCCTAAACCCGTCACTCCCACTACTCCCTCCGCCCCATTAAAAATCCAAAAATTAACTAGGGTTGAAATGGATGAACGCCAACTCAAAGGCCTTTGTTATAATCGTGATGACAAATATTTCCCAGGCCACAAGTGTAAGGAACAAAATCTTTTTATGACCATCTCTGAGGATATTTCAGAAGAGAATGTTGAAACTCCCCTTGTGTCTGAGTCACCTGAAATCATTGACATAACCCCTCCCTCAGACCCTCCTGAAGTAGAACTTTTCATTTCCCTCAATGCTCTCACTGGCTTTTTCACTCCCCAAACCCTCAAGTTAATCGGTTACATCAAGCATCGGAAGGTCATCATTCTGGTTGATAGTGGAAGCACCCATAATTTTATTCATCACCGCATTGCCCAAGAAACTCATTGCTACATCCATGCTGTCAACAATTTCCAAATCATGATTGCCAATGGTGGTTCCATGAAATGTGGAGGGCACTATAAAAATGTGCGTCTCCAAATCGGTGACTACCGCTTAAAATCCCATATGTTTTCTATTGACATGGGTGGTTGTGACATTGTGTTGGGTGCAGACTGGCTAAGAACTTTGGGTCCCATTCTCTTGGATTTTAAGGAATTAACCATGCAATTTGACCAGGAAGGCCACCAATATAAATTCCAAGGCATCACTACTGGTTCACCTGAGGTCATTAGTTCCCATCGCATGGAAAATCTACTCAAAAAAGGTCATTCTGGTGTCATTGCCCAACTCCATGCCATTCAAGCAACAAAGACACCCCCAGTGCTGCATGATCTCCAAGCTCTCCTTTCTAAACATCAATGGTATTTTCCACTTCCCAAGCCCTCCCTCCTTCCCGCGGTGTTCATGATCATTCCATTCCCCTTGTACTCGGAAGCCTTCCTCCCAATATCTGTCCATATCGCCACCCCTTTTCACAAAAAAATGAAATTGAGAAAATGGTCCAGGAACTCCTTAATGTAGGCATTATCTGCCCTAGTACGAGCCCTTAATCTTCTCCTGTAGTCATGGTCCTGAATAAATAAGGTTCTTGGAGAATGTGTCCTGACTTCCGTGCCCTCAACAAACTGACCATTAAAGACAAATTTCCCATTCCTTTCATTGATGACCTCCTGGATGAATTGAGTGGCGCCCAATTCTTTACTAAATTTGATCTTCGCTTGGGCTATCACCAGATACATATGAAAGAGGTAGACATTCCCAAGATGGCCTTTCACACTCATGAGGGCCACTATGATTTTTTGGTCATGCCCTTTGGCTTGTGTAATTCCCCCTCCACCTTCCAAAGCCTCATGAATCACGTTTTCCGTACCTTTCTCTGTCATTTTTTCTTAGTTTTCTTTGATGATATCCTCATCTATAGCAAAACCTGGACAGACCATCTTACTCATGTGGATCAAGTTCTGCATCTCCTCTCCCAGCACCAACTTCTCCTGAAACAGTCTAAATGTTCTTTTGGTGCCTTCGAAGTCGAATACCTGGGTCATCTGGTTGGAAAGGATGGCGTCAGGGTGGATCCGAAAAAGATTGAAGCTATGCAAGATTGGCCGCACCCAAAGACTCTCAAAAGCTTGCGTGGATTTCTGGGCTTAACAGGTTATTATCACAAGTTTGTTAAGAACTACGGAAAGATTGCAGCACCTCTCAATGCTCTCCTAAAAAATAACTCTTTCACTTGGACTCCAGCTGTTGCTCAATCTTTTCAAACCTTGAAGACGACCATGTGCACCACTCTGGTTCTAGCCCTTTCTGATTTCACAAAGACCTTTGTGTTGGAATGTGATGCCTCAGGGAAAGGAATCAACACTGTCCTTATGCAAGAGGGTCGACCTTTGGCCTTCACCAGCAAGCAACTGTCTGAAAGGAATCTGGGAAAACCCATTTATGAAAAGGAAAGGTTGGCTATTTTACATGTCGTTGATCTATGGCACACTTATCTCTTGGGGAAATGCTTCCAAATCAAGACCGACCATCAAAGCCTCAAGTACTTTCTGGAACAACACATTTCCTCCCAGGAGCAACAAAAATGGGTGACTAAGCTCTTTGGTTATGATTATGAGATCATTTACAAGAATGGAAAAGACAATGTAGTGGTAGATGCATTGTCCCGAAAATATGAAGAAGAAGGATCCCTTTTTTCTCTTTCCTTCATCGTACTTGATTGGCTCCAAGCTGTGCTCTAGGAATGGCTTCAAGATCTCAAAAGTTCGCATCTGATCCAGCAATTGTATACCAAGGCTTCGGCTCCCCCAGGGTACTCTTAGCTCTAGGATGATCTTCGATACAAAGGTTATTTGTATTTAAGTAAACAATCAAAGCTTAAATCCACTGTGCTTTCTGAGCTTCATGCTACACCCACAACGGGGCACTCAGGGTTCACCAAAACATATGACAGAGTCAAACGTTCTTTTTTCTGGGATGGTATGAAACAGGACATTGGTAATTTTGTCGTTGAATGTGAGGTATGTGAATGTAACAAGGGAGAAACAGTCAAATCATCGGGCACACTACAACTGCTTCCGATTCCACCGGCTATTTGGAAGGATATCTCTATGGACTTTATTACTGGCTTACCTAAATTAGGAAATAAATCAATCATAATGGTAGTTGTGGATCGCCTTTCCAAGTATTCTCATTTCTGCGCTCTTCAATACCCATTTACTGCATCCACGGTGGCTCAACTTTTCATGGACCAGGTCTTGAAGCTGCATGGCATGCCACACTCTATTGTTTCTGATTGTGACCCAACTTTCACAAGAAATTTTTGGCAAGAACTGTTTAAGCTCCAGGGCACCCAATTGCATCTCAACACAACTTATCATCCCTAGACTGATGGTCAAACGGAAGTTGTCAACAAGTGTTTGGAAACATATATGAGGTGTTTTGCCTCTGAAAAACAACATCAGTGGGCTCAATGGCTACCCCTAGCTGAATGGTGGTACAACACTTCCTACCATACAGCTACTCGCATGACTCCTTTTGAAGCGATATATGGACAGAATCCACCTTCAGTTCTCTCATACTTACCGGGTACATCGAAGGTCCAGGCAGTTGACCAAACACTTACAGTTCGCGATGATATTCTTTGTACCCTTAAAGAGAACTTGGTCATGGCACAAAATCGCATGAAGCAACAAGCAGATCAAGGTCACTCTGAATGTCAATTTGCAGAAGGGAATCAGGTGTTTCTGCAACTGCAACCATACAAGCAAACGTCCCTCAAGGCCGAGCATTGTCAGAAGCTAGTGCCCAAATTTTATGGTCCTTATACAGTTCTCAAGCATGTGGGACAAGTCGCATATCAGTTAGCTCTGCTCAGTCAGTCAAAGCTACATCTAGTTTTTCATGTTTCATGCTTAAAGAAGGTAATTGGAACTAGCTGCCAAATTCAAACCAACCTTCCCAGGTTAGTTGAAGAAGGATCCATTTGGCTACATCCAGAAGCAATTTTGGACCAGTGTGAGCATCGCCTGCATCAGAGAACCATCAAGGAAGTTCTAGTCCAGTGGAAAGATACGAATCCAGCAGATGCCACTTGGGAACCAACTACCATTCTGTAGCAGTTTCCACATCTCAAGCCTTGAGGACAAGGTTGTTTTTAAGGGGGCGGGCATGTTAGGGTCTTAACCCACACATAGGTAGATCAATATATTCAGATGCAATAAATATCAATATTAATAAGGCCTTTCAATAAAATATAATAAGGCGAATGTAAGAAGACCTAATAGAAGCTTCCACTTCTAGAAGGATCTTCCTCTAGATGCTTCTCTTGATAGACATATTTAGTATAAATAAGGGTCGAGGGTATGAAAACCCTAGCTTGGATATTATTGTAACAGAGTGCTTCTCGATTGGAGGTTTCCCCCTTGAAGAGGCCTGTGAACATTTCTTTCTGAATCAAGGTGTTATTTTTGTTGTTGTTCTTATATCATTTCTGTGTTATTGTGGAGATTATGCTGGATATATTACTGTTATTCTACCATTTATAGCATTTTATTTATGTTCTTCATATTTATTATATCTGGTATCTTGCATAGAGCTTATGTTGTAATAGAGTGCTCAAAACCTGTTGAATATCTCTCATGTTCTCCTCTCATGTTCTGTTGAATATGAGGATGCCATCCAAATATAATACCACAAAGGAGTTGGTGAAGGGTCTCAATACATCATCCATCAACCTCATGAAAGTGGTTGGTGCATTTGTTAAGCCAAAGGACATAAGTAGCCATTTGTAGAGACCTTCTTTAGACTTGAAGGTTGTCTTCCAGACATCAGTTGGTTCGATGGGAACTTGGTGGTAACCATACTTCAGGTCAATCTTGCTAAAGAAATTTTCCCCCTTGAGTTGGTCAAAAAGATCATCAATCCTAGGAATAGGGTAGTGGTTCCTGACTGTGATTTTGTTTAAGGATTTATAATCAATGCAGAGTCACCAAGTCTCGTCCTTCTTCTGCACTAGTACAATAGGGATTCCACAAGGGGAGGAGTTGGGTATGATGTGCCCCTTTTGAATAAGATCTTGGATATGACACATGATTTCATCATTCTCCATCAACAAGTGTCAATAAACTGGTCCATTAGGTAGAGGTGCATCAAGAGTCAGATCAATTGGATGCTTGACTTGGCAGTGTGTCGATACCCCTGTAGATGAGGCGAAGATGTCTCTGTATTCTTCCATGATCTCGTCCACTTGCTTCTACTACAAGGAGAGGCATTGTGTAGAGGCCACAAATGTGGTAGTGACCTTCTGTTTACTGTGAGCATGGATCACAAAGAAGACAAACTTCTTGGTCTGAGAAATGAGCTTACTGCATTGCTTAGCAAAGATTAAAGAAATAACAGTAGGCGGTGCCACCTCTGGGATCCTATACAATTGTCTACCCAAAGTAATAATAACACTGTGGTTTCTAGAATCATACACATCATGACGCTTCCACAAATATGGTTGTCCCAAATGGATATCACAAACTTCAAGAGGAGCAATATCACATAGTACCTCAACTTTTAAAGGCTTGATGTCATAGGGAAGATGACATTGTTGGCTGACATGGAGATATCTTCCTTGACGAAGCCAACCGATGGTGTAGGGATGTGGGTACAGTTTCATTGGAAAGTTCAACCTCTTGACGACCTCTGTTGAAATTAGGTTCATTTGACTACCTTTGTCGAAAATAAAATTAATTGGAGCCCCCTTGACTAACATCTATGAGTGAAAGAGGCGTTCCCCTTCCTCTGGTTCTTCTGGTTCTCTTGGCCGAAATTTGGTGGTAGCAACCATGGCACTGGGTTCAACATCAATAATTTGTTTCCCTCCTTTAGGATTTGACTCAAAATCAGAATCAACCTCTGACTCAAAAGCCTTCAACTTGGCCACGAGGGACTTCTTGCAGTGAAATTCGTCAGTGTTGTGCCAAGGACTTTTATGGTACTCACACCATTTCTCTGTATCCTTCTTCATCTTCTCATTTCCCTTATTCTGTTGTGGCTTGGAAGGATTTTCCTGAGGGTGACCATCTTGACTTGGTTCCCTGCTGTGTGGGTTGGGGTTACCTTTTCCCTGCTTCGACTATGAGGGGTTTGTGGATCCAAAATCTTGTCGTTTATGCTTAAATTTTTGCTCGATATTGACATCGTATCTATAATCCATACCCAATGAGGAGATGTCTAGGAAATCCATTTCTGTTTGAATGTATCTATTCAAAAAACTACAGTATTTGAGCACCAGATGATGCTCAGAATATTTGATACCCAATTTGGTGCGTAGGGTATGGAAAATATTGGTGAATTCTGGTATTGTCTAGTCCCTTTCTTGACATAGGGTGGTGCATCTGGTGTATTGGTCCTCGTAGCTTCCAATAGGGTAGTACAGTTATTTAATGGCGTCCTGGAAGGAATCCCATGTAGGGGCCACCACGAAAATTGCAGATTCCTCCACGACCCTTTGCTCAGAGTAAGTGTCCCACAAGTCTTTAACATGGGGAACAACCTCAAGGAATGCAAAAGTGATATTTTCCCTATTGGAAAAATTGTGGACCGAAAAATATCCTTCAAGCAAATTCAACCATTTATATACAACATCTGCATCTATCAGTCCTTCAAATAATGGAATATAAAAATTTACCTGTACCTTGAAGGGGGTTGTATGACTGCTTGATGAAGATGCTTCTCCCGTGAGCAACCATCAAAGGATTTGCGCAAAGTTGTCCATCATTTCATTCCTTTGTCGCACGAGGGATTCCTCGAGAAACATTTTAATAGGATCTCCCACTCCATCATATTTCTTTTTTTCTCCCATGGGTTGTTGTCGGGCTCGACATGACTGATTTGGTAATGGATCTATTGGTTTGAGTCCCAACTTCTTGTACCCAGACCTTATCAGGTACATGCACAAAGAAAAATAAATGAAGAACAAACATCTCTGATACCACTGATCCGGATTTAGGAGCAGAACAAACTAATTAGTAGACTAAATACAATAAACCTATAGGAAGAAAAACACAAATATCCAATGAACAATATATTCTATTAAATAATGAAATAGGCCGGAACTATAAAACTGTAGAACTGAAACTTTCTCGAATGGTGGTAGCTATATCTTAGAAGAGATGTGGCTGATGCATTAATCTTTTTGAGAAAAATGGATTAAAATAAGGCTCCAGAGGCCCTTTTCATATTACTCAGGAATGACAAAACCCTATACATACAAAAACCTAACCCTAAAATATGAAACACCAAAATTCATGTGGGCCCTATGGGTAAGTTGGTGTAATTTGGTACCTCAACTTCCTAGGGTCGTAATTTTTGCATACGACCTGTGTTTTAGGTGTGTGATAGCCCATTGGAAAGGTATTTCATAGATCTATAGATTCTACTATCAGAATCTGACTATGTTTACAGTATGTCTTTGGTGAGTCAAAAAATAAATGTTTAGGGCCCCAAAATAGCCTTGGAAGTACAACAAGATGTGCTGACATGAAAAAATAGAAAATAAGCTAGTTGGATTAGGCGAGAGGCCACCCATATCCACCTGGAGAATGTGTGAGGCTTTAGACATCCCCAAAAGTGTAGAACTCACAATTATAAAGCATTACAAAAATATGTGTTGAATAAAAATTGAACATGAGGAGCCAGTTGGAATAGGTGGGTGGCCACCAATATCCACTTAGATCAAACACAGTCTTGATAGTAGTAGGAATATGCTTCCAAGAATTATATTCCCTCTTGCCCAGAGTGAAACAAAAAAATTATCATCCCAGCCAACTAGGATCCTAGCCAACTTCCTAGCTCCATGAAACCTTTTAGTTTCTTGGCCCTCTGTGCTTGTGACACAACAAATCACATATGTTCTAAGAAGACCATCACAAGAAATATATATTTCAAGAACTATCCAACCTCTCAACATGATCAAACCTCTCCACCTCCTCCATCATCCCTTATGTTAGCGTCAGAAGTCACTCCTGGATTGCAGTAGGAGTAAGCCTAAGGCCCATCAGTTTATGTCACTATTTGTTGATAAAGGGTGATGAACGGAAGTAAACTCAGAACGATATCATTCTAACTCAGAAACTAGGCCAGGCATGCATAAGCAAATGATGTCTTAGTTCAATTTCAGGCAATAAGTAGTAATAAGGGTGAGTAGGAGGAAGACTTCTGTGAGGATATGTGAAGGGCTGATGTAGGCATCAAACTTCCAATAGCCTGCAGAAGAAAACTTTGAACACAAGAACTTCTTATATTCAAAAGCGAAAACACTAAAAGAACATAACAGAATTATAATAAATCCTTTATCATAACATAGTCACGACGATTCATGTGAATCATTCAATCATGAACCCTTTTAGTATGAGATCGAAACAAGATGAAAAAGAGAGTTGCCTTACATTAAACAGGGAAATTTCATATACAGATACATAGCCAGGAAAACTAGTTCTTCATTAAAACATTACAGTCGGTATCTCTGCTCTACCATTCATGCCTATAGAAATACAAAAACTGAGCATATATACTCAGGGAAATTCGCCACCTTCACAGCAGGAAGGTAGCTGAGACATTAAAGTCCAAATTAGCGTGTGCAGGCTCCTTAGTCAAACCTGGATGGAACTCCTTCATCAGATGCCACCTTAACTCAGCATGGCTCTTGCAGGGGGGACCTGCATACAAGGGTACCATGGGTTGATTTCTCAAGGCCTTTTCCACGCCCTCCATTCATGAGTTGAGCTGAGGTCTCAACCACCTGCTCAATATTCATTAACTGCTTCTTCCATGGAGGGTGGCCAAGACTGAAAACATAAAGAGAGACCCCATGTCTTTTGAAATCCTGGTAGCCAGAATTTCGAAATGGCTCCTAGGCACTTTTCGCATTTCGCGTTTCAGAGTTTCGAAATGCAGTGGAAAAGAAACCCTTTGTCCTTTGAAGTCCCAGTAGTCGAAATGTTGAAATGGCTCCTGGGCACTTTTTTGCATTTCGCATTTCGAGGTTTTGAAATGCAGTGGAAGAGAAACCCCTTGTCCTTTGAAGTCCTGGTAGCTGGAATGCCGAAATGGATCTTGGGAGCTTTTTCACATTTTGTGCTTTGGGGTTTCGAAATGTAGTGGAAGAGGAACCCCTTTGTCCTTTGAAGTCCTGGTAGCCGAAATGCCAAAATGTCTCCTGGGCGCTTTTTCGCACTTCACGTTTCAGGGTTTCAAAATGCAGTGGAAGAGAAACCCCTTTGTCCTTTGAAGTCTCGGTAGCTGAAATGTCGAAATGGCTCTTGGGATCTTTTTCAGATTTCGCATTTCGGGGTTTTGAAATGTAGTGGAAGAGAAACCCTTTGTCCTTTGAAGTCCCCATAGCCGAAATGGCTCCTGGGCGCTTTTCACATTTCATGCTTCGGGGTTTCGAAATGCAGTGGAAGAACAACTCTTTGTCCTTTGAAGTCCCGGTAGCCGAAATGCCGAAATGGCTCATCATTTCGTGATTTTGGCCATAAGAGATGAGCTCATGCGCCAGACCTCGTGCAACTCTGTGACTCAAACTTACTCGATCACCATCAATCTGCTCCATCTGTGGATCCTCGCCATTGAAAACAAAATGCTCGCTCGCTTGATTTTAAGCCCAAAATGGACTTCTTCTGTGTGTTACGCTCGATGCTCATGACTTGCAAGAATTGGTGCTAACATTAGGCTCCATGGGGGATAGAGTCATCCCTGCGATGCTCTAAGAACTCCTTCTGCAGTTCTAGTTGCCTTCTGTTGGGTTATGGAGTCATTTATTAAGCCAAAAATAAACAAGAAAACAATAAAGAAAATATTTACAAAAAATGAGCAGCGGTCTAAGGCTCAAACAAAAAATTTCTTCAGGAAATGCCCATTTACTAGGCTGCTAACGACTTCTTCACCCTCCAAATCTTGCAACCTGTATGTGTTATTTAAGAATACTTCAGAGATTTTGAAGGGCCCGATCCAGAGGGCATCAAACTTGTTGTGTTTTCCCCTATCCTGCCTGGGTGCATCCCACTTAAGCACCAAATCTCTCAGTTTGAATTCCTCCTTCCTGACCTTCCTGTCAAAGGCCTGCTTGATCTTCTACTGATGATTGTGAGCTATGTCGATCACCTGCTCCCTAATCTGTTGCACTTCCACCACTTGATGAATTCTTCTGACCATATGATCTGGCTCTCCTTCATGATCTTGAAAGAACTTAGCTGCAGGTAAAGCGAGTTGAGTGGGAAACACAGCCTCCGTCCCATAAACAAGTTGAAAAGGTGAGGTGCCTAGGGACTTCTTTGTTTTCACTCGATCGGCCCATAGAGAGAATTTGAGCTTTGAATCCCAGGCCCTCTTATTGTCTTC
>ML801410.1:156036-169639 GCA_009831015.1 Picea engelmannii | reverse complement strand
TTGAAGGAGAATATTTTTCCTAGAGGGTTAGTCCCTTTAGAAGAGTTGTTTGATTTTGATGATGTAGCCAAAAAACCTAAAATTGAACCTACTAGAAAGGAAGTTGAAGACTGAAACATAAGAACTGAACAAGAACAAAAAATGATTAAACTATCTAAATCTTTACCTCTTGCTCAAAAACAAAAATACATAGACTTGTTCAAATAATTCATAGAAGTTTTTGCATGGAGTTATGAAGATCTAAAATTTTATGACACTACCATTTTACAACATAAAATGCCTATAAAAGAAGACCAAAAACCTTTTAAACAGAAAATTAGGAGGATTAACCCAAAGTTGATGCCTTTGATTGAAAAATAAATAAAAAATATGTATGATCCTAAGATCATTGTCCCATTAATATTTTCTAAATGGGTATCAAATTTAGTTCCAACTAGAAAAAAGAGTGGAGAAATCAGATTGTGCATTTATTTCAGAAACCTCAATAAAGTCTCTCTCAAAGATAACTACCTGTTGGCACAGGGGCATACCTAGGGTTCAACGCCACAACAATGCACCAACAAAACCCTAACTATTGGCCCTTTCAGCAACACCTGCAAAGTAGATGAAGTCTCACCCGAGGTACAGGTAGGGGTGGTTGCAGGACTCAAGTGTATACAACCTAGCTAGGACATATATATTTGATTACAACACTTAATAGACCACTTAGTAATCAATATTCATTAGTCTTTAACCTTGATTCACATCATAGGCTAAAACCCTAATTACAAAACAACACAGTATTCAACAAGATCTAACACATCCAAGCACTTAGCATCTAGAAATAGATTAGATCTAGCATTCATTTACATTATTAAGCACTAAGCTACTATATCAAATGCATATAACATACATAAAGATTACAACACTAAGAATAAATCACATCAATTGCACAAAGCACCCATAACACAAGATATACGTGGTTCACCCCCAACGTGGGGTTACGTCCACCAACTCTTCTTATTATTTATTATCTTCTTCCACTCTTCTTACATCCACATAGCCACAAATCCAACTCCACATAGGATAGGAGATCTGCGCACACCTCGCCAGATCCTCCTTCCCTGAGTTAGGTCATAGCACAAAGCCTTTACACAATCTCTTACAATCATTTGCACTTAGCTCTGGAAGTCTTACATAGTATGCACAAAGCATTCACAACTATCTGCAATTAGCAAAGAGTACACTACAATCACACAGATTGAACTTGCACTGAGTCAAATCACCCCCTCTTACATTGCCTAGCTATCTATTTATACATTACAAAAAGGGCCTAAACATGGGTAAGACCCATGGGCTGACATCCCATACCCTTGTTGTGAGGGAAATCTCCTTACAGACTAGCAAATAGGGTTTAGGCTTTGCATCCATATATGACCGAAGAAAAACTACTTTCTACCTTCATCCCTAGATTTAAATCCCCTTTTCTTAGTAAATGCATGGCAAGATCAACCTACCTCGTTCCGGGTGTTTGATGTCGATCCTCCATTGTACTTGATTACTTGTTGGTAATACTCCTTTCCAAAGCTGACCTGCATACAAGACAAGCGACAACTACACATGCATCCTACTTATATACTAACGGGTTAGAAATCCAAACATATACTAATCAAACTATAAAAAGTTCATGAAATGGGATGAGAAAAGAACTTTCTTTATTACTTTGAATGAGTCAACTTACAAAAAATTGAGACCGGCCACCGCTCCGCGAACCTGATCCTGGGCTCCTCTTCTACTATCCTCCAACTACTTTGCTTTGTATCTCTTCTGGCATAAGGAAAGGCTAAAGGGTTGGCACAATAGGAATACGCAAATGGGCAGAGCTTCTTTGCTATATTTTTTCTCTTCCAAATGGGACCCCTACCCCTTCTTTTATAGGCTAGAAGGAGCTAGGTATTTGGATGAACCCTTGGCCATGCATGACCGACAGTTTCAATTAACTCACCCATAGCTTTTGTGTTCCGTCGGCAACTTTCCTTTTTTCGTGATTTTGTCAGTCCACAGAGGCTGTCTTAGGTCATATAGCATGTACACGCATGCAGTAATGGAGCAGGGCATGTGGGCCTTTATAAAAGAGGATTTTCAAAGAGTTGTTCAATAGTGCTTTGGCAAAGAAGGGATATGAGATGTCCTGATGCCAGGTAAGCATGTGTGGTGCAATTTAGGTTTATAATAGATGCCCCCTAATGTGTGAGGTCAGAAGAGCATCTGATGGCCAAAATACATTACCAATCTTTACTGATGTGCAGAACGATTGAGCCCAAGGATCAGGAACCGGGCGGTGCCATCTGCAAAATAACAAATGTTTCACTGAGGCGGGCATACCCATGCTCGGGATAAAATAGAATCATGGCTACCAATCAAATACATTGTAGATCCATGTCTTATAACTATATAAAGAGTAGCCACGAACAATACACAACGAAGCTACATCTCGAAATAAAAAAGATATACATATAGAGTATCCATATTCTAGAAGTTGATATGGCATGATGGCTAGAGATGAGATCTTCAGAGCTCAAGCAACAACTTCAAAATCTTCAAAACTCAGTTAGGAGTGTAATATGAGCGTATGACTGCACTACCCAGAGGTCTTCGATGACTCGTCAGTCATAGACTTGATAATCTTGATGATCAGACTGAAGGCTTCAGTGATTTCAAACAAGGACTTGATTGGATGTTCAGGATGGTTGTGTATGAGGACAAGAGACATATTGCAGAGGGGCTGACTCAAGCTTGGTGACAAAATTCCCTTGGATAATAGCATGAAAAATGATGAGACTCAGGCAGCATGGCATTAATCATAAGTCTATGAAGCAGGAGGCAACACAAACTCTCCATATGTTTGGAAGGATAACCAAACGGTGGAGGACACAACTCTATAGAAAGAAAAAGATTCCTAAGGTCGTACTACATCCCATAGTATGATGAACAAACGGACAGATGTGCTTTATCCAAGGGCGACTCATTATGCTGCCAATAAAGAAAATACTTTTCCCTTCCTCTTTTTGGGGTATATTTGATCTTTTTTGTCCTTTTCAATAATTGTGGAAAAAAGAATAAAGGAATATTACGTTACAAAGGAGGAACGAGTGTTGCAAACATACAAGTTCAAGGCACAAGGAAAAGACTGATGTTCTAGTATAATGATACTCGGGAAAAATCCTCCAGGGGCCAAGGGTGTTAAGACGCAGAAGCAAACTATTATCAGGCTGACATATAAGGTATGCAAACACGGTTAATAAAACACACAATGGTAACGTCCTTCGATGTAAGTTTAATGAGCCCAAAGAAGGTAAGCTCGGTGGTTTTTCATGTTTAGAGAGTCTGAAAAAAAACATAAAAGGAGACTCTGTTGGGGTACCCTTTTCGAACATATTCTAGTTGGTTCGAAAAAGGGGTAAACTAGCACTGATAAGACGTTGGTTCAAAACCATTTTAATGAGTTGGACAAGGACAATATCACTTGGCTATTTTTTCATTTTTAAGGAGTCTGAAAAAAACTTAACTATGGACTCCATCAGGAATATTCTTCTGGACCAATTTAACGAGTGTGAAAGAATAAGGTCACTCGACAATCTTTTCAATTTTAGAGAGTCTAAAAAGAGCTTAACTATGGACTCCGTGGGGGTTCCTTCTTTGTAAGTTTAGTCCCTCAGGCCCGAAAAAGGGATAAAATTATACTTGAGAGTACTCTTCTATAGAGTTGAAGTTCCATAGAGTATACCTTTGTTCATACAGTTGACCGTCTGGACCGAAAAAGGGGTAAACTACCGTCGAATAGATGTGACTTCAAATTTCAGTTTAACGAGCATGAAAGGTCACAAGATCGCTCAACAATCTTTTCATATTTAGAGGGTATGAAAAGGGCTTAAAAGAAGACCCGTTATTTTTTGGGAGTCCTGAGGGTGAGAGCAAGAGCGAAGAAGAATTATGTAAATGAGGCTCAAACTCGTATTCAGGAAAAACTGCAAGGACTCTCGAGCCTATAGTGTTGTAGAGACAACATGAATACCATAATGCAACTAGGATCTACCTAGGGAATTCATGTTTCGGTAGGCTCTACCACCAAGTTGCGACACTTCTAAAGAAGATATGATAGTTTCATGTCACAATCTGATGGGATCGATCCTATGGCAAATGAAAAAGACAACGAGATACAAAAATCAGGGTAGAAACCTAACCTATATGCTCAAGTTGATCATCGGAAAAATTTTCATGGATCGTCAAAATTACTCAAAACTCCCTAAAAATATCCCAATACATGATCAAATTCCTCCGATGCAACTCCTGAATCACTCTAAATGGTTTTTGGTATAAAGAAAATGATAAGGGAGGCCAAAAAAGTGACAAAAAGAGGCCAAAAAGTCTATAAATAGAAGCTGGTAGCTCATTATCACCATTGTTGATTTGGAAATTGACTATGGAGACAAAATACCCCCTTTGATAAAAACAATTATTCTGGGAGCTACAGTGGATGAAATGAACTTTTGTCTGGACCAAGTAAGTACAAACTCCCCTATCTAGCTATACAATTCTTGATTTTTTCTTTTCATTTCATTTTTTGGGTGGGCATTTACCTTTAAAAGGTCGGCCCTAGGTCCACGCGGGTTGTCTTTGGACAGGCCGCATGTACACTCAGGCAAAGTAAAACCTGCCTACGTGTACACGCGACTGTCACCTAGATAGCACGCGTGGACCTCCCTTTATAGACAAAAAATAAAAAAATCACTCACTCACCCTCCTGAACCTTGTTGTTTTGGCAGGATGTATGTCCAATGGAGGGAAAGGGAGCATGAAGAAGTTGGTGAGTTGGTTGCGGGAGATCCAAATGTTGTGGCCACTTTAATGTAATGTGGTTTGTTAAATTTATTCCTATGTCCTTCTATGCGGGTGAAACCGAGGTTACTGAATGCCTTGGTCGACTACTGACACCCTGATGCAGAGGATTTTATGCTAGAGGGGAAATCACTGGTGCCCACCACCGAGGATATCTACTTTTTGACTAGCCTCTCAAGGAAAGGGGAACCAGTCAACTTCAGGACGTTTTCGTCAGGGCCGCATAACATAGCAGAACTGATAGCCCTGCACTGTGAGGTTGGGACCAACCATTTGAGCTCCCATGTGCCTATAAGAAAGATCACTAACCTATCGTTGCAAACGATATTATTGCTCATTGGGCGGATTACCAGTTTAGCAGCCTTGCATTAGGCATCCTGTGCACAGATGAACTGTGTTGTCCAGTGCTTGAATGCACAAATTTTCGACTGGAGTACGACACTATTGGAGTGTATGAAGAGGCAATTGACAGATTGTCGTCAACGGACACAGAGGAACTTCAGGTTCGAGACTATTTTGTGTTCGTTCTTTTTTGAGACAGTTCCAAGTTTTAGTCCTCGGGTAGTGGTACGAGGACATCAGGCCTCTTTTCCTACTGTGTGTAGATGGGCAATATTACTTCCACGACAGGGTGGTGGAAGGACCAATGAGTCCTTCGATGATGACTTTTTTGCATGGTTGTCACGGTAGATCCTGGTTATAGAGGACTACCCCTATGCCGGGATTGATTTTTTGAGAGACCCGGAGATACTAGTACCTCCTGGTGAGGAGCGAGGGGAGATGGGTAAGTCTCCACCTTTGTAGTTTTTTTGTTGTATATGTAATTTTTATGTCTTTTTTTGTTATATATATAATTTTTTTGTTATGCCAAAGTATTTGACGGATATACGTTTGTTGCATGTAGATGTGGGACCAGTGCGACCTGCGGATTATTCAAGGAACAGACGTCGTCCTCCGCCAGGGGCTGCAGCCGCTGCTTCCTGGGGACCAGCAATAGCAGAAAACCTCCCAGTCGGGGAGGCTGAGAGGGTACTTAGACGAGTTGAGAAAAAAATTACTGCACTCACTCGCATAGTCCTGATGGCAGAGATTGAGGACCTGCCGCCATCCATGCAGCCTCATGTAGTGGGGGCACCTCGGACGTGGGTCCGGTTGTTTAGGCGTTTAGCCCATGATGTGAACCAGTATAACAGGGCCCATAGGCCTTGAACCTATTTATACATTTTACGTGCCACGAGCACTACTTGTATATATGTTTTTAGGGCATAAGCCCTGTTACTCATTATTGGTCCTATTTTTGAGGCGCTTGCGTCCATCTATGTACTCTGGTTACTTTATGATATTATATATGGTTTTTTTGGTCTTTTGTGTCTGATGGATCACGTGCGCAAAAATGTATTTAGATGCTTATGTCAATGCTCTTTCATATGTGTGCAAGATGCCAATCTAAAATTTGATTAGCTAGAGTATCTGTAACTTGGTTTAATCTCCTAGGAACATGAAAATATGTAATATGATCAAAGTTTCGTTCTAAGAGACATACCCTAAGGAATCATCAGTGTAAAGTTGGATCATGAACTCGATACACTCTGTTTAACTGAGACACAACCAATTGAGCGTCGAGGTAGATCCGGAGATGAGAGATACCCAATGACAAAGCGTCACAAAGTAATTCAATAACTACACTATACTCGGTGACATTATTTGTGGTGTCACCTAAGCATATACCTCTGGAAGATAACAACTGGCCTTGAGGTGTGAAGATTACCCAAGCTATGGAGGCAAGCCTCCGAGTGTGTTGACTAGCACCATATGCATACCCAACGAACACCTCATAATCACTTGATATCTGCCACAGTGACGAAAGATAACATCAATGATATGTCCATAACACCTAAAAGAAACTAAAAAGTAATAGTACAAAGACTATACATATGTCACAAAAAGTTACCCACAGTGACCTGCCTATGAGTAATACTTCTTGAGGTAGAGCCCATTTCTAGGCTCCGTCAAAGCATTCCCTTCGAAATCAACCAGACAATAGGCACCCTCTTTTAATACCTCTTTTATGATGAAAGGCCCGAACTACATGGGTTTGAATTTGCCTACCCCCAGGGGGTCCTTATCTTGGTCATAGACTAAGACAAGGTTGCCATTAGAGAAAATCTAAGGATGAACGAACCTATCATATTGACACTTGACCTTATGTTTTTGAGCCTCGTTGTCCAAGGCCGCATCACGACGCTATTCATTGAGCTTCTCAAGGTGTACTAACCATTCTTCAAGTGGAGAAGTGTCTGACAATAATTGTACTACCAATTTTAGAGATGGGATTTGACATTCGATGGGCAAGGATGCCTCCAGCCCGTAAACAAGTTGAAAAGGTGAGAAATCGGTGGTAGTCTTAACAGATGTTCGGTAAGCCCATAATGTTGAGTATAACATCAAATTCCAATTTTACTTGGCTGAGTTGATAGTTTGCTGTAGAATAGTCTTAAGATTTTTGTTTACAGCTTCCACCTGCCCATTGGCCTGGGGGTGGTAGGGTGATGAATGTTCTTTCCATAACCCAAGATTTGATGTTAATTCGGTCATCATCTGATTTTGAAAGTGACTGCCATGGTCAGTGACAATATCCCTCGAGACGTCGAACCTTGCTATGATCTGGTTGAATAAAAATAAAGCTGTAGTCTCTCCATCATCTTTAAACATTGGCATAGCTTCAACCCACTTTGTGAAGTAGTCGACAACTACGATGATATAGAGATGCCCCCTTGTTGAAGTGGGGTTGCAAGTAGTGTAATCAATCCCCCACTTGGTGAAGGGTCCAACTATGATGACGGGGAACATGGGAGCGGGATGTGCCCTCATCTTCTGAGAGAAGATTTGGCACGGATGGCACTTCTTGACCGATTCGATACAATCTTTGATAAGTGTCAACCAGAAGTAACCTGCTCATAGAATTTTTTGGGTTATTTCCAACCCAGACAAATGACCACCACAAGCTCCGATATGGAAATCGTTGATCATGATAACTACTTCCTCATGAGTGAGACATCAACATAGGATGCAGTCTACACCTCTCCAATACACCGTATCATCGAGTGTGAGATAATTCTTAGCCTGAAGGCGTATACGTCGATGCTCATCACAAGAAGAAGAAGTGGGGCACTTCAAAGTCTGGAGATAGATAAGTATATCTCTGTACCAGGGATCCGAAGATGTGATCAAAAACATATCTTCCCGGATAGGCGATTCTTTAGGCACAACGTCACCTAAATCAATCGGAAGTTCTGAAATAAAATCTGCGAAGACCAGTGACTTTTTGGACTTTGCTGAAATGAAGTCTAAGTCAAACTCCTGGAGGATGACTATCCATCTACTGATTTTTCCGCCTATTACCCGTCGTGTCAACATGTACTGGAATGGATTCATGACAGCAATGATGGTAGTCTTGCGAAATAGAACGTAATGACGGAACCGTTGAACATCATGAACTACTGCTAATGCAAGTTTTTCGATATGAGAATAGTTGATTTCTGGTCCTATGAGGCCTCGGCTCAAGTAATAGATCACATATTATGAGAACAAGTCATCTTCCTGAACTAAAACCATGCCAATGGTTGACTCTACTGCAACCAGATATAATAAGAAATCTTTGTTATAGTTAGGTGGTCGGAGCAGAGGGGTAGTTGTGAGGGCATGTTTTAATGCATCAAAAGAGCATTGAGCGGCATCGTCCCAGTAAAAAGGGACTTCTTTCTTCAGTAAGCGCATAAAGCCCTTGGTGATTTTGGCATAGTTGGCGATGAAGCGTCGTAAAAATTTCGCCTTGCCTTGTAGACTCTAAAGTTGAAGGATTGTACATGGGGGGGGCAACTGGATTATTGCCTCCACCTTGAGAGGATCGACCATGATTCCTGTTGTTGATACGATGAAACCTAACAAACGTCCTGACGTTATGCAAAAGTTGCACTTGTTTGGATTCAAGCGAATCTGGAAGTAGCGACAATAAGTCTAAGGTGTGTGGGATGATCCGTTCTCTTGCAAGATCGTGATGCTAAATCATCTAGATAGGTCTCGACTATATGCTTGAGGTCATGGAAAGAAAAAGACATGGCCCGCTGAAAGGTTTCTCCAGCATTTTTAAGACCAAAAGGCATTTTACAATATGCGAATGTACCCCAAGGACAAATGAATGTTGTTTTGTGTTGGTCTTCAGGTTTGATTTGTATTTGATTATATCCCGAAAAACCGTCCATTAAAGAAAAGGCTTCGCAACCAACACATTCATCAATGATCTGGTTGATGAATGGTGTTGGAAAATTATCTTTGAGACATGCCTTTTTCAAATCACAGAAATCGGTACATACACGAATTGTGCCTTGTTTTTTATTGATTGGCATAGGATTTGACACCCATTGAGTCAAATGGATAGGATAGATAAAACCTTCCTTTAGAAATTTCTCAACCTCAACCATAATGGTTGTTTCTTTCTTAGAATTAAATGGACGAAGCTTCTGCCAAAAAGGCTTGGCATCAGGATACGTTGTGATCTCATGTTCAACTATTTTTGGATCGATACCTGGCATTTCCTCATAAGACCAGGAAAAAACGTCACAAAATTCTTTGAAAAGATCTGTGTAGATTTGAATCTCTTCGGGGGAGAAATCCACTCCGACGAAGATGTTTTCCACAACGCCAGGGTTTTGGGAGATATTGATTGGTATAGTTTCAGCGATAGTTTCCATATTACCCTCAGCATAAATTTCGTGTGTAATTAAGAGATTAATAGGGAACGACTAATCTCCCATCATGGTTACGGTGAATTCTCCTGCTTCGATTTGGCTTAACTCTGGGAGAAAATATGATATGTGATGAAGATCTTCCCAAGGTTTGTCCGGACTAGTCATTGCTTTGATTACTGCTTCATCAGAAGGCAATACTAAGTCTAACGAATCGGTGTTAGCGAGAGAACCCTGAGCCCAAATAAGCTCTAGAAGTGGATCTAGCTCTTGTGCAGGAGTCATATCAATGTTAGTTGAATCTTGCTGGACTAAAGAGTATGCTACTTCTACTGCAGACAAGGGCATGGACATGCCTGGGTTCCTTGTCTCATCCATCGTGGTCGATGGGGAAGGAATTATCCAGGGATCCTCGAAGTAAGTCGTGTGGAACAACGAAACTTGAAAAATATTAACCTTATGGTGATTGGATATAAATTTGATATCACCGTGAGGGGGCGGGTAATCGAAGGTACCCATCAAGGATGGGCACAAACCAACTCCTACATTGACGACACCTGGTTGAGGATTATCAATCATCGGGATTGTGGATGCCCCCAAAGAAGGGTCAAGTCTAGAGAAAGACAATTGATCGATGGTCACTATCCGACCCTCGTGTGGAAACAACAAGACCCGGAAAACTGTAGCAATCACAACTTGCATAGCATAAGTCCAAATCCTTCCTAACAAGAGGTTATAGTTGAGGGGAGCATCGGCTACCTCTACTTCGACACACACAGTCTTCCCTCCTAACTGCATGGGGAAATAAGGAACGATGCCATGTGGTCAGAACGAATGATCGTCGAAAGTGGTGAGGAGAGTAGGTGACGGAGACAAAATGGGCTGGCCAATGGCCTTCCAACATGCCAACGACATAATGCATGTCGAGGTGCCCTCATCAACCACCGTCCGGAAGATATGCCGAGTAAAAGTTTTCGTGGGATAAGCCACTACTATTTGAAATGCTACGTGGTAAGGCAGACGAGGTTTTAAGTCGGTTGTATCCAACATGATGGTACCCGGATTACAAGTCTCGGTAGAGCCTAAAGCGGTTAACAAGGATTTCCTTTGAGAAGGGAAGCTTTGGAGGACCTCCAAAGAAGACATCGCACAAGGGGTTTGTGATAAATCCTCCACGATAGAGTAGTTTTGGGCAGCCCTTGCGTTTGGGTTATGAGAAACTTTTTTAAATGCACCTTTGGGAATGTGTGTCATTGTTTCTCCCAATGTCTTCTCAATCTGTAGAGGAAGAGATGGGAGGTCAACTTCTTTACCCTTCTCATAAGTTCTTGGTTTACTATAGTCATGTGCTCTAGTCGATATAAAAGCATCACCCCTCACCATGTATACGTTCGCGGATGCGGGGTTGTTTGGAGGCGGACAATGTTCTTGGCTGCCCCCTTCAGTGCTTGCAGAGGCTTGAGTTAGATTTTGCCCATGTTGAAATGTATTAGTCAACACCACCTACTATTGCTGAATGACAAATTTTTGGGCCTCTGCAAGGCGAGGACATAGATGGGTCGGGTGGTCTTTCACGCACAAGTTGCAGGGATACCTTGCCTTCTGTTTTTCAGTGTTGTCCCTGCCAGCATTATCGATGGGTTTTTTATCCCCCTTACCCTTCTTTCATTGTTTTTTCTTTCCTTCAGGCTACTGGGTGGCCTTTGGGTTAGTCGATTGCACTATGTGTACGTCCGAAATTTTGGTAGGGGGAGAAGCCAAAGAAGTAGTTTGGCTGGCCGCTGTGTGTTGTATAGATAACTGCTGCAACTGTTTTGTCAATTTCTCAGGGGGCTTTGTTTGTGCTGAACCAGCAATACCATCGACATGTGGTCCACCTCTCTGTCTAGTTTTATTAAGGATTGAACGTGGTGCATTTGGAAAGATGTTGTATAACAAACCGGACTGAGAATATATGAGCTCAAATTGTTGAGCCCTCATGATGGCATCTTCTTAGGAGAATACTCCCGACGTCGCAATGTCTTTGGATAATTGTGGGACTAAAGACTTAAGGAACCACTCAAGCAGGAGTGCTGGTGGGATTGGTACCTTGATTAAACTCTTCTGGCATCTTCATTCTCGAATGTGATCAGAGATATGGTCTATTGTTGTCTGTTTGAAATTGGTGAGCATCTCTGTGCCATCATTGTATCTCATAGGTAACTAGAAATGGTTCAGAAAAGCCATTGCCAGTTCGCCAAAGGACAAGTATCTTGAGTGATCAAGCTCAATGTACCGTTTCACGACACTCCCAATGAGAATACATTGAAACAATCACAGTTG
Source organism: Picea engelmannii (assembly GCA_009831015.1). NCBI lineage: Eukaryota > Viridiplantae > Streptophyta > Pinopsida > Pinales > Pinaceae > Picea > Picea engelmannii. Next base: position 157,694 of record ML801410.1, on the reverse strand, counting down.
TACGGATTCATCTTTCAATGACTTAGATGAGCACCAAAGATGAAAGGTAGTCACATGATCTCCTGGATCTTCATTAGGCTTGGCTTTGAACTTTGGAATGTCTGAAGGCAACTTCATCAGCATAGGAGACCAACACAGATCGTGACAAATAGAGTCATTCAAAAACCTTGTCAAATCTAGCAAGTGTAAAGTCACCAGGAACGGTAGTTTGGGTTGTTGCTGATAACCTGGGAAAAAGGGGGTTGGGGTTTGACTAGCACCAGGTTGCTAGGAAAAGTTTGGCTGCTGGCTTGGATTTTGGTAGAAACCATATCCCTAGCCAACGTATGGATTTTGTAGGTGTGGAGACATAATTGGCTGATTTCCCAAATAGGACATAGATGGTTGGGCATGCATTATATTCGAAGGACTCTAGGAAGGATTACCCCATGGCGCTCCCGTGGGGATGGGCATAGTAGTTTGTTTGGGGTTCCATTGATTATGGAAAGAATTACCCCAAATGAGCATTCTGGATGAGGGAACGGATCTGCGCCAAGAATTCCAAGGCCCTGATGTGGAAGCAGTTCCTAGGTTTGCTCCTTGTGTCGAAATAGTACCCTACATAGGGGTAGATTGTCCAAAAATGGGGTTTCCCCCAGTCGGGAAAGCAACTAACGATAAGGTGTTGTTACCAAACATTCCATTCAAAGAAAATGGTGTCGAACCTACCGGCATACTATGCGAAGGTGGTCCTTGACTCCCCGCTCCAAATAAACTATTGTGTGTAGTTTGTCTGGCGGATGGCTGATGTGAGCTACCGAGTGAAGGGGATGAAGGAGGGATATGACCTCCTCCATAAGGGAAAGCGTTAAAAGGAGTAGGAGTGCCCCCCATGTGACCTTCTAGAGGAGCGCTAGAGCTCCCTACCCCCAGACCTAAAGTCTATAAAGTGGAGTAGGAAAGTACAGGACTTGTACCTGAACTAGGCATCCCGTATGAGAATGGAGGGCCTGTCCCACTTGGTGTGAAATGGGTCATGGTCGCCGCCAAAGACGAGATCGGACCACTGTGCGATGTAGAAGAGATCGAGACCATGGTGGCTTAGACCCATGTCAGTGGGTTAGGAGGTGAAAACTCTCCTGTGGTGACAAACGTAGTGGGAATTGAATAATTCCCATAAGGAGTAACAACATTTTCTTCCATTGTTGAGTGCAACATTGTCTGACACTCGTAAAATTGAATTGGTACGATGAAAGGTGCTAAGAAATCAATGGTTGGGGTTTCAACCGGGCCGAGAGTAGTTCTTCAAGGTCCAAAATGGTCGATTCCTCTGAGGGTTGGTCAGGCACAATGTCTTGTAACCCGGTTGCTTCAAAATACCCTTGTTGGTCTAGCTTTTGCCTTAATGGTGGCGAGGGTGGCTCCAGTGTAACCGGTGGCAGACCAAGAAGCCTTCATGACCGGCGGAGCTCGGGATCCTCCACTGTGTGAGAAGATCCAAGACACTCTGAGATACTTAAACACTCCCTAACTCAGACTCCAATGTTTGATTTGAAATGGCCTTGAAGAGTTTCCTCTCCAACCTAATCCAAGGCCCTAAATCCTGAACTAGTTGGTGAACCCTACAAACATGAAAGTTTAATAAATTTTAGATTTTAGCGTTAATTTTATGCCTTTGT
>ML801410.1:9702-34553 GCA_009831015.1 Picea engelmannii | reverse complement strand
TTACAGGTTGTTTGGTATAGGTTGGTGCATGGTTGATGCACTTGTTTATGGTACAGTTTGATTATAGGTTGAGGTACAGGTTGATGTATGGTTGATACATGGTTCAGGTTTATTGGTACAAGTTGTTTGGTGCAGGTTTATTGGTAAAGGTTTACAGCAGTGTATCTCAAAGTGATAGTGTGACAGGGGTTCCATCATTCTACTTATACGTCAGGGCGGTTGGACGAGGCAAGGACAGGTGGTTGTAGCCACCTTCTGGTTGTAGTTGGATAACATAGGGGGTTGTAGCCTCCTTCTGGTTGTAGCCATAGAATCGGGGAGTTGGAGCTTCCCTCAAGTTGTAGCCTGAGAAACTAGCGGGTTGGATCCTCCTTCCGGTTGCAGTTGGAAAACAAAGGAAGTTGGTGCTTCCAATGAATGTAATTCTTCAAGACATATAAGAAAAAGAATTATGTGGTTTTCTACCACTTTGGGTTTCCACGTAAAACACTGGTGTATTGTGTATGTGTATGATTTTTCATTTGTTCATTGCTTATTTACTCTACAGTTATTGGATGATAATTCTACATTGATATAACACTTGGATTATATGGTTAAAAAGGATTAAATTTCTCTATTATTGATTCAACCCCCCTCTCAGTAATCCAACAATTGGTATCATAGAAGGTTCCTTCAGAAATTAGTTTAACCACTAAAAGGTAGATCATGGAGAGAAAAAACTTGTATAAAAATGGAATACCATGGTTTGATGGACAAAAGTATGCATTTTTTAGCATAAGGATGAAGACATATATACAAGAACAGGGATTTGAAGTTTGGCAATCAATTGTAGATGGATACACAGTACCATCAGTTCCGCCAACAAATGACAAAGAAGTGAAACTCGGTTAGAATAATTCCAAAGCCACAAATGCACTTCTGAATGGTCTTGGTGAAACGGTATTCACCAAATTTGCACATTATAAATATGCTAAATATATTTGGGACAAACTTCAAAATATTTATGAAGGAGATTCAAAAGTCAAAGAAGCAAAGCTTCAAACTTATAGAGGTCAGTTCAAACAACTAAAGATGAAGGAAAATGAGAATATTGTAGCTTAATTCTTATGATTCGATGAAACAATAAATGCAATCATGGGATTGCGAGAAGAAATTAAAGAATCTTTAATTGTTCAAAAGGTACTAAGATCTCTTCCTATGAGATTTGACCCTAAGATATCAGCACTAGAAGAAAGAGAAGATCTAAAGTCAATAAGAATGGACAAACTACATGGAATCTTCACAGCATATGAAATGAGAACTGAACGGGAAAATCCAGATGTAAAATAAGCAGCCTTCAAAGCATCCAAAAGATCAAAGAAAAAGGGAAAGAAAAAAGAAAAAGAACGTAGCAGCAATAGTAACATCTTGGAAGATGATGAAGAAGTGGCCAACTTCGTCAAAAGGCTGAACAAGGGAACTGACGGTGGGTATAGAGGTAAGATTCCTTTAATTTGTTTTAATTTTGATGGTATTGGTCATTTTACTAACAAATTTCCTCATAAGAAAAAGAGAAATGATGAAAGTTACTCATAAAAAAAAAAAAACATATAAAGGAAAAACAACCACAAAGAAAGTTTTCAAGAAAAGCTTATGCATCAAAGAAGACATCTCATTGTCATATGAAGATCAAGTCAATGACAGTGAGATAGAAAGAGTTATATTCATGGCAGTAGAAGACTCTAATAAATAAGACTTTGAAGAAGAATATGAAGAAGTCAAAGAAGAATATGAAGAAGTCAAAGAAGAAATTGAAGAGGCAGAAGTTGAATACCGAGAGGAATTGTTGAGTTCCATAGAAGTTATTAGAAGAGAAAAGAGGAAAAACAAGAAGCTACAAGCGGAACTAGACAAGAAAGAAGACACTCGGGAATTAGAACAAATGATCACAAATTTGAAGGTTCAAATTGAAGAAGATAAAAGAATTTAAGAAGCACTCAAAGAACAGCTAGAAGGAAGAGACAGGATCATTGAAAATTTGGAAGCAGAGATTGTCAGATTAAGAAATGATCTTCAAAATAAAAATATCCAGAACAACTCAAAGTTTTGAATGACATTATCAGTAGTCAAAGGCCTAATCATAACAAGTCCGGAATTGGATATAGTTAGACAGAAAAGGGATCAAGATCCAAAGCAACAGAAAAAGAAACAAATCCAAAAAGCTATGCAGAAACAATCAAAAGGGATAGGAGTGTCTATAGAGAAAATTATAGAGACACTCCTCCACTGAGAAGATTCAGATTTCATAATCAATGACTGACAGAAACATATAGGTCTCAAGAAGAAGAAGGATTCATAAGAGAACCTCCTTTCATAATATATTCAACTCCCAGATATCAAACTATCTTTTTTGGTTTATGCTATGCATGTAATAATTTTGAACATAAGGCTGTGAATTGCAGAGCTAACAATCGGAAAATCAACAACTTTGAAAGTCATACACAAAAGGGGTATCCAAGAAGGCCTGGTGAAACAAAAATAAGAAGTTACAACAGGCTTGAATCATTAAGCACTGAAGTGGAATGCTATAAGTGTAACAACTTTGGACACATGGCCAAATATTGCAGAATGGCAATCCCTCCTAGAGAACCAACATAGAACAACAACAATCACAGACAGGAACCTTAGAAAAGGACATGGATAAGAAAGCAAAATCAGTACAATAATAAAGAATGCACACTCACTCTACAAGATAAGTAGAAGAAACATGGTTGGTATGTTGGCAGTGGTTGTTCAAAACACATGACAGGTGATAGAGACAAGTTTCTTACATTAATAAAGGAAATACATGGATCATTCTCCTTCGGAAATGATGATTCAGCTAAAATCATTGGAAAAGGCACAGTCAGAATTGGGAACAAGAATACAAAAGCAGAAAATGTTCTGCTAGTAGAAGATATGAAACATAATATTCTAAGTGTGATTCAAATGTGTGACCAAGGTCATAAAGTTACTTTCAATTCACAAAAGTGTGAGATAAGAAAAGAAGGTTCAGGAAAATTGATTTCTACAGTTGCGAGAACTTCAAGCAACATATATGTGTTAAGTGAAATTGGAAATGAAAACTGTTGTCTAAGAAAGGAAGATGAAATTTGGCTATGGCATAGAAGAATGGGTCACATATATTTTGATAACCTTGTCAAAGTCAGAAAAAGAGAAGCAGTCAGATAAATTCCCCATATCACGAAACCAACCAATACTTTATGCCAGCATTGTCAACAATGAAAGAAAACAAAGACCAAGTTCAAATCAAAGGAGTATTCAACAACAAGACCACTGGAAATTGTGCATTCTGATCTAGTTGGACCAACTACAATAAAAGGGTTTAAAAGGTGAGAATTTTTTTATGTTATTAGTTTATGATTATAAAAGAATGATTGTAGTTTGTTTTCTCAAGAATAAGTCAAAAGCTTTTGAAAACTTCAAGATCTACAAGGAAACGGTTGAAAATGAAATGGATTATGTTAGCACAAGATTGGTTTATGCCTCAATGTTGCATAAGTGGTGCTACCTAATATTTCTCAGAGAGAAGAATCTGCATTTCATTATTCATTTTGGCAAATGAATACAATTGTTATGGGATTTTTATTTGTTTTGGGGAAAATTTAAATTATATTGAGTTATTCCCAATATCCAAGTTCAAGCATCAAATAACCCAAGGATTTATGCTACCGAATTGCATGCATAAACACATTCGGGCGCTACCTACAGGCGCTGCGTAATACTCTGGCAAAGGCTAAATTGTGCAGAGTTATTCTGCCATTTTTGAGTCACTAATTTAAAAATTGGGTTATGAGCAGTTGAGGATGTATTTTTGAAAACTGGAGGAGGCTTTTGTTCATAACATTCCAAATAAAAAAAACATCTCTCAGTTTTTCAAAATGTGTTTTGGTTTGAGAGATATTGGATATAGAAGTAGGTGTTGCGTACTCTGCATAGTGGCGCTGCGTACTAATTTCCTGTAGCGGTCACGGTTTTCATATTTTCCTTGTTGATAGGTTGCCACATGTCAAGGAGGGTTTGAATGACTTCTCAAGGATCATTTAGATGTCAAGGGACACCTACAACTAAGATTTATCTCCAGCAAAGGCCTCATGCATGAGGTGGAAACAATTTATTAATGACTTCCAACAAATTCCTGAAAATCAACCATTTGTTGGATTTTTGTCTCTTTGATTGTTGCCACCTATATCCAAGGCTTAGAATCCAATGGAAGAGATGGGATTTGACCTCCTTAGGTTATTTGGATTCTATTTTCTATTTAAAGAGGGAGATATCTCTTGGATAAAGAGGAGGGATGATCCAAGAGAGGCTGGAGAGAGTAGGAGTATGCAGTTTTCATGTGTGTATTCATTTGTAAGCCTATGGTCATTTTATGATTATAAGAATTACTGCTATTGAAGACTCATGAGAGCTATGATTTCAGATTGTAAATCTTCTTTTATATTTCTTCTTATTTGAATATATTGCAGATTTGAGGATCAAAGGTTGTCAATGATTTATGGATCCCTAAGCAGTAGAGGATCTGTTGTATTTTTCCCATCAATCATTGTTTATATTCAAGTATCTATTGATTCATTAAATTGAGAGGATCTTTGTTTAGTGAACATTCTATCTTATGCTTTCCTTCTTCATTCTTCCACCTATCAACATATAATCTTGTTTTCTGTTGAGAAGCTTTTGTTCCTTCAATGAGTAGGATGTTTGTGACTCCATTGCCCATTGGTGTAGCATACGGATCTGTAGCTTGTCGCCCTCTCTCTTTTTTTCTCCATCTTGTTGATCCACCTATTCAAAAAAAAATTATCTTTTACATTCTGATGGGTGTTGAGCTTACACTTTAGCAGTCAAAGTGTGAATTTCAGTGCTAATAGATTCAAAAATCAAATGATTGAGATATGATAATGGAGGAGAGTTCACTTCAAAGGAATTTATAGAATACTGCAGCAGTCATGGAATAAAATGGTAATTCTTCATTGCTAGGACACCTCAACAGAATGGAGTTGTTGAAAGAAAGAACAATACATTACAAGAAATGGCTCGAACAATGCTAATGGATTCCAAATTGACAGATATTTTTTGGACACAGGTAGTGCATACAACAGTTCACATTCAAAAATGAGTAATGCTTAGAAACAACACTGACAAAACTCCCTACAATCTATGGAAAGGAAGACCAATAAATGTGAAGCACTTTAGAGTTTTTGGAAGCAAATGCTACATCAAAAGAGAAGATGGCAGAATGGGAAAGTTTGACTCTCGTGTGGACAAAGGAGTACTTGTTGGTTACTCAGGTACAAGGAAGTCATAAAAGTGTTACAACCTGATATTGAACAAAGTTGTGGAAAGCATCAACATAACAATTGATGAAACATGTAGACAAGAATTAAAGGAAGAAGAAAATGAATCAATGGAACATATCTACGAAGAAGAAACATAAGATGAAAAAGAAGTAGAAGGGGAAGATGAAGAGGATCCGACAGAAGCAGAAGAGAAAGTTCAACAAGTGCCTCCAAATACACCTAGCAGACGATTACAGAAGAATCATCCATTGAATCAGATTATCAGAAACAAAGATGCGGGAGTTGAGACTAGAAGAAGAATCCGTTCATGAGAACAAATGCACCTAGCACTCTCATCTACGATTTAACCAACCTATTTTGAAGAGGCTAGAAAGGATAAATTTTGGAATAAGGCCATGGATAAAGAATTGGATCAAATAGAGAAAAATGACACTTGGGAATTGGTTCCAAGACCAAAGGATAAGAATGTGATCAGCATAAACTGGGTATATAGGAATAAATTGAATGAAGATGGATAGGTTACAAGGAACAAAGCTAAATTGGTATGTAAAGGATATGCACAGGTTGAAGGAATCGACTTTGAAGAGACATTTTCCCCAGTTGCAAGAATGGAAGCAGTTTGGTTTCTTTTATCTTATGCATGCTCCAAAAATATTAAAGTGTATCAGATGGATGTAAAATCATCTTTTCTGAATGGAGAACTTGAAGAAGAAGTCTACATTGAACAACCATAAGGATTTCAGTTGTCAAAGAATGTAGATTATGTGTGTAAATTAAAGAAGGCCTTGTATGGTCTAAAACAGGCTCCTAGAGCATGGTACTCTAGACTGGATAAATATCTACAACAAGCAGGGTTCAGAAAATGAAGTGCAGACAACAACCTCTACATCAAGGTAAGTCAAGATAGTATTTTATTAATTGAATTTTATGTTGATGATATTATTTTTGGTAGTGATGATGACAGGTTAAGCCATAAATTTTCAAAGGATATGCAAAATGAATTTGAAATGTCATTACTTGGAGAACTATCCTTTCCGAGACTTCAGATACATCAAAGAAGCCAAGGAATTTTTATTTTTCAAACCAAGTATATCAGAGAAATGTTAAAGAGGTTTGGAATGGAAGATTGCAAACCAGTTATCACTCCCATGAAAACAAGTTGCAAGTGGAGAAAAGATGATGATTCAAAGTATACATATCAGAGGTAATACAGATCTGTGATTGGTAGCCTACTATATGTGACATCATCCAGACCAGATGTAATGCAGGCAGTTGGACAGGTGGCATGATTTCAAGAAGCACCAAAGGAATCACAGGTATTAGTAGTGAAGAGGATTTTCAGATATCTCAAAGGAACATAAGAGTTTGGATTATGGTATCCAAAAGGAAAGGATCTATCACTTATTTCCTACACAGATGCAAATTGGGCAGGTTGTATTGATGATCGACAAAGCACTAGTGGAGCAATGTTCTACTTGGGTGAGTGTTTAGTATCATGGCTAAGAAAGAAACAATCATCAATATCTTTATCTACAACTGAGGCAGAGTATATTGCAGAAACGACATGTTGTACACAGGTTCTTTGGATGAAACAAACTCTGACAGATATAAAGTTTGAGTATGATGAGCCCATTCCAATATATTGTGATAATACAAGCACCATCAGTATCTCAATGAACATGGTGATGCACTCCAAGATGAAGCACATTCCAATCAAGTATCACTTTCTATAGGAACAGGTTGTCGAAAATAACATCAGAGTTGAGTATGTTGGCACAAAAGAACAAGTGGCGGACATCTTTACAAAACCACTTCCACGAGAATCCTTTGAGTATCTTCGCCAGAGACTCAGATCTATTTCTACTCAAAAATGAATGATTTTGAATGCTTATATTATATGTCTTAGATGTACACAAGGAAGCACCATAAAGAGGATAGTTTAGCTAGGGCGAGAAGCCCCAGATGGAAAAATAACTTTGTCATTGAAGACAAAGGGGGAGAGATTTATTAAATGTAGAGGACAGAGGCATGGTTCCAGGGGGAGCATGAGCGATATAAATTTATTATTGCATGACATGATTTCAGTATTGCATCAGAGTTTTTCCATCAGTGCCAAAGGAGGATATTGTTGATTAAGGTTGGTTGTCATTCATGTCAACCCTTGAAGGAAGTTCGAGAACCCAGGTTTGGGTAATGGACCCAAGTTTGTTTGATGGATAATGGTATGAGTTTTGATATATTTGAAGGTAATACTATTCTATATGGATAGTACATGTCATGTCATTTCTAGTGGTATGTGGAACATCACATAACTCCTCACGATTAGAGAGTTATGACCATGTGAAGTTGGAGAACCCTCATGAGTCATATAGAAGCCCCAAAAGGTCAAAGTAGTCAAAGTGGTTTAAGTAGTCAAAGTGGTTTGGTGCAGGTTTATTGGTACAAATTTACAACAGTATATCTCAAAGTGATAGTGTGACAGTGGTTCTATCATTCTACTTATACGTCAGGGTGGTTGGATAGGGCAGGGACATGTGGTTGTAGCCGGAGAACATAGGGGGTTGTAGCCTCCTTCTGGTTCTAGCCAGAGAATTGGGTAGCTAAAGCTTTCCTCAAGTTGTAGCCTGAGAAAATAGGGGGTTGGAGCCTCCTTCTAGTTGCAACTGGAAGAAAAAGGAAGTTGGTGCTTCCAATAAATGTAGTTCTTCAAGACATATAAGAAAAATCTTTATGTGGTTTTCTCCCGCTTTGGGTTTCCACGTAAAACACTGGTGTATTTTGTATGTGTATGATTGTTCATTTGTTCATTGCTTATTTACTCTAAAGTTATTGGATGATAATTCTACATTGATATAACACTTGGATTATATGGTTAAAAAGGATTAAATTTCTCTATTACTAATTCACGTCCCCTCTCAGTAATCCAACACCTAGGAGGTCTTGGTCGAGAGTGTTTTGTTGTCGTGTTTTTTTGGTTGCTAAGTTTTGGTCTATTAAGTCAAGGAAACCATTGTCAGATTGAATACCATTTTTGTAAGTTGTTTAGTTGTAGGGGAGAAAAGTAGTTAGACCTCGAGGGTTAGATCACAGGATGAGGATCCTGGTGCAATCTAGTCAGCCTTACAAAGGTCATGGAGTCCATTTTGTGATTGTATGAACGAAGTTGTAGTGCGTGTGGTGCCATATATTGTAGAACCATAATAAATGATCCTGAGAATCCAGATCTTTGTGGACGTATCCCAGGAGGGGGTGAACCACAGTAACACCTGTGTTATGTGATGTGTTTATTGCATAATTACTTTATGTAAGTAGTTAGTTGATGAATGAATAATTTTGTGAGAGATGTTATATGTTAGATCTGTTAGAATGCATGCATGAACTTAATAGATGAATAGATATTAAGAATAACAAAAAGAAACACTAGATCAAGGCTTAAGAATACAAATTGCAATCCCAGATCCCTACTCTTCCCTAGATTGCAAGTATGTGAGCATTGCAGTCACCCATAGGACTATCTTGGGTGAGACTGTGCAGTACATTCTATGTGGTGTGTTTCCTTCTGGTTTACCAGGAGGGCCGATAGTTTTAGAGGGTTTTGCTGGAAACATGTTTAGATCTGAACCTGGGTCAACCCAAGAGTAGAAGAAGAGAGTAGTAACCAACAAATGGTTTCGTTGTCGGTTGGAACTGCATGGGATTGAGTGAGTGGGATCCGTGAAAGAATCGCAAAGAGAATGAAGGTATAAAAAGGAATGTTCAGACCATGGAATCCAACGAAGGTGGAGATTGAAAGTTGGTTGAAAACAAAGGATCTTGAGTTTGTGCAGAAGGATAATAGAAACCCTAAATTAACAGCGCACAAATATATGGACAAGTACATGTTTAGCGACCTGCATGAGGTATTTTTCTATGATTTACCGCATGAGTTGTAGGAGTGGCTATTGAGTTTGAAAGACAACCACCCTACGAATCGAATTAGACAGCTCGAGTGGAATCCTGTGGAGATCATATAGTTACAACAAGTTAACAACAAATTCACGTGCATAGTAGATTTCTGGCTAGACATTATTGTTGCAAGGTTTATCAGAGAATTTGTAGTAGATACCGCGAAGTCTTACAACACAACAGAGAAAGAGTTCCTGAAGGGACTGAGAGGTAGGTATATCATATCTCTCTATACTTCAATCAATATCTTACTATATAACAAAGGTGTGATGACTATGGAAGCAGACAACTAAACTTCCCTGCGTGCATGGGGGAAGGGGGGAAGAACTGACAAGAACTGGAGAAATGGAGGAAGAGATGGTAAGGGAAAGAAGGAGGAGACCTTGGACCCAATCATGATGGAGGAATATCAGATCAAGGAGATCATGGAAACAACTGGAAAAATGTGCAATGGAGTACCCTACCAATATAAGATGAACAATAAGAAGAGAACCATAATAGATAGAGAGGGCTTGGAAAGTGATGAAGAAGAGGTGGAGGATCTCTAGGATGTAGAGAAGATTGAGTAAATCCTACATGCAACATATGAAATGAAGAAAAGAGGTTCAAGGGAAGGAACATAAGGAATAACTCCTATCCATGTCAGTGTCAGTTTCGAACCCATAAACCCATGTACGACTAATACACCCGAAATAAAACCACCGTTTAGACAACCAAATTTTAGTGGAAGAAAGACAGTAGGAAGTGCAGCCAATCAAGGAGAAATGACTGGAGGATCCAATTCAGGAAGTAGTATTCAAGTATCTACACCGCATGGAGGTCATATTTCATCACCGTTCAAAATGGCAGGACAAGATCCCACCATCAGGTTACTCGAATTCAAGGGAGAGGCATCATAGGATCCTGAAAAGCACTTGTTTATCTATGAGAAGATCTAGGAAGAAACGTAGATCACATATGAGGATACAAAACTTGAACAGTTAGATATCACACTGAGAGACCATGCATTGGATTAGTACATGAGCTTAGTTGTAAACAGTCCATTAGGAACAACAAGGACGATTGTAGATGTCAAGAAGCTACTGATAAATGAATTTCAAAGGCCTGACTCAGAGGATGAATACAAGAACAAGATGATTGAAATCAAGCAAAAACCAGGTGATTATGTTTGGGATATTTCTCAGAGGTTTAAATGTCTTAAATTTAAGATGAAGTATGTCATGACTAATATGCAACATAGACATCTCTTTGTGAATTCACTGCTACCACACCTAAAATACCCTTTGAGGTAGCAAAAGTTTCAAACTCATGCAGAGGCTCTACAAGAATCCCTACAACTGAAAGAGAACCAGTATCAGAAGACAGATCCAACAATAGAAGAGTTAAAGGAGGATCTAAAGAACCTCACATTTCAACTAAACTAGAATATGGGAAAAGAGAAAAGAGAAGTTGTGTGGTGTACCACATGAAAGACATAAGGACACCACAAGAATGAGTGCCTTACTTTCACGCAGTACATGGAAACATGGATACCAGAACCATTGCCAATAGGAGGACCACAATGATATATATTTAAAACACAGGCATGACCCATATCATTTCCCAATGATGTAGAAGTACTAGACAATACCCAAGAATTCATACTGCACTTTTTGCAAATCATTAGTTCATGATGACAAAGATTGTAGGATAATGGAATTGATGAGGGAAAGAACTTTGGATACTTATAGGGTGCAGGCAGAAATGATGACAAGGAAAAATGCACCACAATTCAACCAGGTACCACCCCCTTATAACAATGTGTAGCTACAGTAAAACACTGCACAACTTCAGTATAACCCCACCCAGTATAATCAGGTGCCTCAATACAATGCACCACGAGAAAATCGAGGTGGATACAGAGGTGGAGGATGAGGTAGAGGGGGATTTGGAGGAGGAAGAGGACTAGTAGTATGTCATAACTACTGACAACCAGGACACTATGCAAGGGAATGTCCACTCCCACCTGCGACATGTATGTACTATCGCATGACATACCATGATACAGAGGAATGCTCAACACGTTTGGGGAGGATTCAAGAAAAAAGGAACCAAAACAATCAAAATGTTCAGTGGATTTTTGCAGAACCCAGGGATGTTGGAAGAAATATCAACATATTTATGCATGAAGGAGATAAGACAGGAGCTGACATAGTAAGACATGAGACAGTGCAACACCAATGGGTGAAGAAAAATATTGAATCACAGAAACAGTTTGATGTAAGGAAAGAAAAATAAACATTCAAGGAGGCCAAATAGGAGTTTCTCAAGAAAGATGTTGCATATACATCAGTTTCACATCATACTTAGAATGTACCAATGCATGAGATTCCCTTATCAATGGACCACACCAGTAAAACACAATATGTACAACAAGTAAGTACCATAAAGACCTTTCTGCAATCCTATGTTAAACTACTGAATGATCCATCATCTGTTATTTTTTTGTAAAATATGTTATAAATATGTAACACATAGGAAGAGAGGAAGTTAAAACAAAAAACAGTCAATCACCTCCATACAAGAAGGAGGACAAGCAGGGAATTTAGATTGAACGCTAACATTGGGGATTTCAATATGGGAGACATTATATTGGACTTAGGCTCTGAGGTGAATTTCTTACCTAAGAAGACATCGAAATGTATGGGAGATCCCACATTTGGCTACTCACCTATCTAGATGAAACTAGCAAACCAACATAGAGTTCTGGCAATTGGAAGGATAAAAGGTGTGACAGTAGATCTGGATGGAGTGTGCACTAAGGCAAACTTTGAAGTGATAGAAATAGTGGATGGAACAACACCTTATCCAACATTTCTTGGGTTGTATTGGGAATTTGATAACCATTCCATAATCAAATGGACTATAAGGAAGATGAAATTTGAATCAAGACAATACAGAGTCGTTGCACCATTAGACCCATTAGAAGGAGAAAGGTTTGTAGAGCCCACTTGCTTAGATCTAGAGGAAATCAACCAGTTATACAGAACCACATTGCACAAAGAATATTATGTCAACCCAACTACATATGGGGTACTCAGTTGGAGGAGCATCACATCAGGTGCTTCTGATTCAGATACAAGGATGGAAAATTGGCAGAAAATATTACATGAAGTGTCCACAAGAAGGTGCGCAAGAATAGACCGCACAGTGAGATGGGTAGGTATAGAGATAAGAGAAACTCTCAGTTTTCATGGGGTGATTGACTTAGAAGAATTCATAACAAGATACGAAGATGAAGTGTTAGAGAATAAGAGGCTCTTATCCCTAAACATTGCACTCAAGGCAACACCTGCAAGATGGTGGGTTCCGCATAAAGAAACAGTTAAGGACTAGTACTAATGTAAGTGACTACTTCACATTAGATTCAGTGTAGAGAAGGGGAGAAATAAGATGCAGAGATATGATGGACAGGGGAAATGTTGGCCCTCGGCCAAGTTTTGAGGAAACCTTGGTCAGGTTTGACCACTTTTTGGACTTCAACGCAGTGATCGAGGAAGGAGCGCCCAGGAGGAGATGAGATCGCATATCTCACTTGTTTTGTGGGCTTTGTGGACCAAACAAGGGGTCCCTTAGGGTTTTTGAATTTGGTTATGGGATTTCAATCCATGGGTTTACCCATGATTAGCCCTTTTTTTAAGAGATTGCAAAAGTATAAATAAGTAAGAATGTAATGTAGAAGTGGTGAATGGCTAAGTGCAAAAGAGACTTAGAGAGCAAAGTCTAAGTGGCTAAGTGCAAGTAGTTGTGAGTGCTTTGTGCAATGAAATGTGTATGTAAGGCTCTGTGCTTGATAGAGAAGTTGGCTCTGTGCCTTGACCAAATTTTGGGAAGGAGTTTTTGGTGCTCAGTGTGCAGATCTCATGTCCGATGTGAATTTTGGCTCTGTGGCTTAGTGCACAGGAGAGGACGGATGTAAGAGATTGAAGAATAATAAAGAAGACAAAGAAGTTGGTGGGTGTAGCCCCACATTGGGGTGAACCACGTATATCCTATGTCTTTGATTGGCTTTGTGTTGTTTTTTTTATGTGATGAATATGCTCAGTGCCTTGCTTATTATATATGTTAGATAGATATGTTGATGCTTAGTTATTTATTTGTGTTGAATGTGCTAGATCTAACTTATAATGCTAAGTGGTATGTGTATATTTTCAATGTTACTGTGTCGATCTATCCTTAGGGTTTGTTATGCGATGTTATTAAAGCTAATGAATTGATGCATATAATATTCTAAGTGTTTCTAGAATACTCTGCGAAGTGTTATAATCACATATATGTGTCCCATCCTAGTTATAAACACCTGAGTCATGTAACCCCCCTGCTTCTACCTCGGTTGAGACATCACCTGCTTCGTAGGTGTTGCCGAAAGGTCTGGTAGTTAGGGTTTTGTTGGTGCGTTGAACCTTGGGTCTGCCCCTGTGCCAACAAATGGTTCTGTTACCGAGACCTGAAACTGTGATTGTTGGGAGCTGAAGTAAGAGAAAAAAAGAGAAGCTCTATGTGTAGATCTACTTCTGAAGTGCACAGTACTCTACTTGACTTACGAAGCTTCGTTCTAAGAAATAAATCTCATCTGAAGAAAAGAGGTAAGATCTTAAGGCCTTATGCTTTGATAAGAGTAAGATAAGTGAAAATTTTTGTTTCGAAACCATGAATTTAGATATGTTTGATAGATTTTGTCCTGGTCTAAAAGCTAGGGCACAGTTAGAATAAAGAGTTGATATGAATAAATTTGACAGAAATGAAGAAAGATATGTTATTCCTATGCATAAAAAGAATTTTTGGACTAATAAGTGGATGCAGGAACCTAGAATTTTTTTTTGCAGATTGCAACTCTAGCACTGTGATCCTAGTGTGAAGTACAGGAGAAGTTGGGGAATATACAAGAGAAAAAGAGGATTGAAATTATGTTCTAACTAAAAATTGTTGGGACATCTTGTTAAGGAGTGCCCTGGTACAGGTCCTATTTGTCTTTGTTGTAAAATTGTTGGTCATGAAGTTGAATATTGTCCAAGGATGATTGCTAAAGTTGAACAAATGAACATGAGTCAAAAGAATACGAGCATGTTAGAGAATCATAAAGAAAAAGAATCATAGAAAGCTCAGACTATGTTATAACAGTTGAAAGAAACAATGGATTTTCATTAAGATATCAGTTTACCAGAGATCCTGAAAGTAAAATAGTGCATAAGTGCAAGAATAAGAGACTTCGACATAGACTGTGTCTTGGATGAGGAAACACAAGTGAATATTATGATAGAAGACACTTGGGAAATTTTGGGAAAGCCTACTATGGTACCTTCATTGAGAAGGATAGGCTTGTTCAAGGGAAAGATGATAACCCTATGTGGAAGAGTTACTAATGTACCTATTATTATTCATGGAACATCGACTAAAGAGGAATTTGAAGTCATTAAGTTCATTCAGAATAACGCCCCTTTACCACTTTTACTAGGTAAGACTTGGATTGAGAAAGAACAGATCAGAAGGAACACAGATGAAGAAGCTAAAGGATTTCATAGCTAGAAAAATAGACCGACTAATTGTTATAACCCTAAATTGCACCACACATGCTTACCTGGCATTAGGCCATCTCATATCCTTTCTTTTCCAAAGCACTACTAAACAAATCTTTGAAAATCCTCTTTTATAAAGGCCCACGTGCCCTAATCCATTACTGCACACGTGTACACGTTGGCTGACCCAAAACAACCCACATGGACTGACAAAAGAACGAAAAAAGGAAAGTTGCTGACGGAGCACAAAAGATATGGGTGAGTTAACTAAAACTCCCATCCATGCATGGCCGAGGGTTCGTCCAAATACCTAGCTCCTTCTAGCCTATAAAAGAAGGGGTAGGGGTCTCATTTGGAGGAGGAAAAATATAGCAAAGAAACTCTGCCCATTTACGTATTCCCATTGTCCCAACCCTTTAGCCTTTCCTTGTGCCAAAGGAGATTCAAAGAAAAGCAGTTGGAGGACAGAAGAAGAGGAGCCCAGGATCAAGTTCAAGGAGTGGTAGCCGGTCTCAACTTTTGTAAGTTGACTCATTCAAAGTAATAAAGAAAATGCTTTTCCCATCCCAATTCATGAACTGTTTATAGTTTGATCAGTATATGTTTTGATTTCTAACCCGTTAGTATATAAACAGTATGCATGCATAGTTGTTTCTTGTCTTGGATGCAGGTCAGCTTTGGAAGGAGTATTGTGAACAAGTAATCAATCACAACGGAGGATCGACATCAAACGTCAGGAACGAGGTAGGTTGATCTTTCCATGAATTTACTAAGAAAAGGGGATTTAAATCTAGGGATGAAGGTAGAAAGTAGTTTCTCTTCAGTTATATCTGCATGCAAAGTTTGAACTCTATTTTCTAGTCCGTAGGGACATTTTCCCAACAACAGAATTGGCTACCATACTGGGGAGACTCTCTAGGGTTCCTGGAATTTTATTTAGTTTGTGGGTAGTTTTATAGACTAGTTTTTCTTGCCTGTTTTTTCTTTTAGTTTCTGTAAGGTCTAAGCTAGCAGGGAGTCTGGTTTTCCATACCAGCTTTCCCTATCTTTTTCTTGACTGTGTTTTTCGGGGCCCATAGAGGTACACGCAACCTGCACAAGCTCTGCACATGTGTACCCGTGCCCTACCCTCTTACAGCCCGCGTGTGAACGCTAGCTGTAGAAGTAGCAATAGCATGTGGAGTTCAGAGAACTTCAGAGGCAGTCATCCTCTTCCCTGTCAGAATCACACATTCTCAAGGGGTTTTCTGTAACTTTGTCTGAGTCTTGTTTGCTAGCAGTCCTATCTCATATTGTTTTTGCCTTATCATTTTTCCTTACATTATTTTTTTTCTGTTAAAAAGAGAGTTCAAGCCTTCAAGGAATCCTGGTTATCAATATCAGTGGTCTCTTCCTGGTTTTGGGTTCTCTGTTTTCTTTTTTCTCAGAGTTTATATATACACGCAGCCTGTACAAGGTCATCCCGTGTGTACACGCACTCTATCTCTATCCAGCACGCGTGCTATTGAAGTGACAGTCGCGTGCTTGTACAGGATACTTGTTGTTTAGGGTAAGGCATTCATCTTTTCCCTTGACAAGAATTATTCCTCTCAGGTGTTTGAATTTCTGTCTGAGCAGTCAGTAGCTTAGGATTAATCTTACCCTTAGCTTTCTTTTTCTCATTTAAAAATTTGTCAGAAAAATAAAAGAATTTTCACATTTTTTAGACAAGTGTGAGAGTCATTTTCTTTTAAAAAATTGTTAGTGTGTGGTTTTTTTTTAATCTGATTCTTTGCGATCTGTGATTAGGCCATAACTGTTTTTCTTGGTTTTTTCTTGTCAGTATTTTTCCTTTCTTGTTTTACTAGCATTTAAAATAAAAAAATAAAAAAATCTCTTTTCATTTTCTTATTTGGTTGAAGAGTGTGTTTCTGCATTATTAGCCAAGGAAAAGTCGTTTATTTCATAAGTTTTTTCAGTTCACTTAAATCATAAGTAGCTCGTAGTCGAGTGAAATTCCTTTGAGTTTGTTGTCCAAAATCTTAGAAAATTTTAAAAAATAAAAGAAAATAAAAAAATAAAAAATAAAAAAAATAGAGTTGTTGAAATTTTGCATTAAGTAAAAGTTTTGTTTCCAGCTTTTTTATTCATTCATTTCTTTCATATTTTTCACATCATCAGTTTCACCTTCATACCCCTTGACGTAAGACAACTCCATAAAAATAATTCTAAATTTAAAATCTACTAGACTTTTATGTTTGTAGGGTTCACCAACTAGTTCAGGATTAGGGCCTTGGATTAGGTTGGAGAGGAAACTCTTCAAGGCCATTTTTAAAACAAACATTGGAGTCTGAGTTAGGGAGTGTCTAAGTCCAGTGTTGTGAAAGTTATCCAGGACCCCCCTCTAACACAGGGGATAAACACGAGGTCACGTGCCGAAAGGTAGTGGAGATAACCCCTCCAAAGCTGGACCAATCGTAGTGGATAACACATATGGAGGGCTTGTTTCGGGATTTCATCGTTTGCACTTGCCACGGGGCTTCGTGGGTCTCGAATCTGTTCGAGGTCCTCAGTTTTTTTCCAGACCATTTTCTCTTGATACCCTTGACAGGTTTTGGGCTCGATACCCTGCTCATTGTGGTCTACCCGACTTTCGACTATACCCGCCTGGTGACTGTTCGCGCGCTAGCAACCTAGTTGTCAATATTTTTAGGGACATACACAGGTGATTGCGAGGGCATACCGCAGTACCTAGGATAGACATCGGGCCACTCTTTGTAGAGTATACCCAGAGGGTGCTTCCGTGTTCGATTTGCACTTGCACCGGTAAGTTGCTCTAGTGTTGGTTGTTGTAACTGTTCTTCCAATTAATTTAGTGTTTGCTT
This sequence comes from Picea engelmannii, assembly GCA_009831015.1. Taxonomy (NCBI): domain Eukaryota; kingdom Viridiplantae; phylum Streptophyta; class Pinopsida; order Pinales; family Pinaceae; genus Picea; species Picea engelmannii. The sequence goes on along the minus strand of ML801410.1, from coordinate 16,847 downwards.
GTCTTATCTTCTAGGAAATTTTTTTAGTGAGTGTTACTTTTGAATGTTTAGACTACCTTTAGAGTGTCTTGGATCTTCTCACATAGTGGAGGATACCGAGCTCCGCCGGTCACGAAGGCTTCTTGGCTTGCCGCCAGTTACACTGGAGCCACCCCCGCCACCATTAAAGCGAAAGCTAGACCAACAAGGGTCTTTTGAAGCGACCGGATTACAAACCATTCTGCCCGAACAACCCCCGAAGGAATCGACCATTTTGGACCTTGAAGGAACCGCTCTTGGCCCAGTTGAAACCCCAACCACTGATTTCATGGCACCTTTCATTATACCAATTCAATTTTATGAGCGCCAGATAGTGTCGCACACAGCAATGGAAACAAATGTTGTTACTCCTTCTAGGAATTCTTCAATTCCCACCATGGCTGTCACCACAGGAGAGATTTCATCTCCTAACCCACTTTTGTTGGTCCAATCCACCATGGTCTCGACCAAAACTACTTCGCACAGTGGTCTGATCCCATCTTTGGTGGCGGCCACAACCCCTTTCACACCAAGTGAGACAAACCCTCTGTTCTCATACAGAATGCCTAGTTCGGATACAAATCCTGTACTTTCCTACTCCACTTTATAGACTTTGGGTCTGGGGGCAGGGAGCTCTAGCGCTGCTCTGCAAGGTCACATGGGGGGCACTCCTACTCCTTTTAACGCTTTCCCTTATGGAGGAGGTCATATCCCTCCTTCGTCCCCTTCACTCGGTGGCTCTCAACAACAATCCATCGAGCAACCTACACACAATAGTTTATTTGGAGCGGGGAGTCAAGAACCACCTTCGCATAGTATGCCGGTAGGTTCGACACCATTTTCTTGGAACGAAACATTTGGTAACAACACCTTCTCGTCAGTCGCTTTCCCGACTAGGGGAAACCCCATTTTTGGACAATCTACTCCTATGCAGGGTACTATTCCTTCACAAGGGGCACACCCATCATGACCTTAGAATTCAGGGCAAGGATATGTTCCCTCATCCAGAATGTCGATCTGGGGTAATTCTTTCCACAATCAATGGAACCCCGGACAAACTACTATGCCTATCCCCATGGGACCGGCATGGGGTAATCCCTCCCAAAGTCCTTTGAATATAATGCATGCCCAACCATCTATGTCCTATTTGGGAAATCAGCCGATGATGTCTCCACATATGCAAAATCCTTACGCTGGCTAGGGCCATGGTTTCTACCAGAATCCGGGTCAGCAGCCAAACTTTTCCTGGAAACCTGGTGCCAATCAAACTCTAGGCCCCTTTTTCCTAGGTTATCACCAACAACCCAAACTATTGTTCCTGGAAACATTACACTTGCCATATTTGACAAGGTTGTTGAATGACCCTATTTGTCACGATCTGTGTTGGCCTCCTATGCCGACGAAGTTTCCTTCGGACATTCCAAAGTTCGAAGCCAAGCCTAACGAAGATCCCAGAGATCATGTGACTACCTTCCATCTTTGGTGCTCATCTAACTCATTAAAAGATGACTCCGTACAATTGTGATTGTTTCAATGTACTCTCATTGGGAGTGCCGCGAAATGGTACATTGAACTTGATCGCTCAAGATACTCTTCTTTTGGTGAACTGGCAATGGCTTTCCTGAACCATTTCCAGTTACCTATGAGATATGACACTAGCACAGAGCTGCTCACCAATTTTGAACAGACGACAACGGACCATATCTCTAATCACATTCGAGAATGGAGACATTGAAAGAGTTTAATCAAGGTACCAGTCCCACAAGCATTCCTTCTTGAGTGGTTCCTTAAGTCTTTGGTCCCGCAGCTATCCAAAGACATCGCGACATCCAGAGTTTTCTCCGAAGAAGATACCATCATGAGGGCTCAACAGTTTGAGCTCATCTATTCTCAGTCTAGTTTATTATACAACATCTTGCCAGATGCGCCACGTTCAATACTAGATAAAACTAGACAGAGAACTGGACCACATGCTGATGGTATTGTCGGTTCAGCACAAACAAAGCCCTTTGAGCAATTGACAAAGTAGTTGCAGCAGTTATCCATACAACACACAGCGGCCAACCAAACTACTGCTTTGGCTGCTCCCTCTACCTAAATGTTAGAAGTACACAACGTGTATTCGACTAACCCAAAGGCCACCCAGCATCCTGAAGGGAAGAAAAAACAACGAAAGAAGGGTAAGGGGGATAAAAAACCCATTGATAATGATGGTGGGGAAAACACTGAAAAGCGAAAGGTGAGGTATCCATGCAACTTGTGAGTGGAAGACCACCTGACCCATCTATGTCCTTGACTTGTAGAGGCCCAAAAAATTTTTCATGCAGCAACAACAGGCAGTGTTGACTAATCCTTTTCAACATGGGCAAAATCTAACTCAAGCCTCTGCAAGCACAGAAGGGGGAAACCAAGAAACCTGCCCACCTCTGAACAACCCTACATCCACGAACCTATATATGGTTAGGGGTGATTCTTTCATATCTACTAGAGCGCATGATTATAGTAAACCAAGCGCTTCTGAGAAGGGTAAAGAAGTTGATCTCCCATCTCTTTCTCTACAGATTGAGAAGACGTTGGGAGAAACAATGACTCGCATTCTTAAAGGTGCATTTAAAAAATATTCTCATAACCCAAATGAAAGGGCCGCCCAGAACTACTCCGTGGTGGAAGATTTATCACAAACCCCTTGTACGATGTCTACTTTGAAGGTCCTCCAAAGTTTCCCTACTCAGAGGAAAGCCTTGTTAACCTCTTTGGGCCCTACTGAGACTTGTAATTTGGGTACCATCATGTTAGATACAACTGGCTTAAAACCTCATTTGCCTTACCACGTAGTGTTTCAGATAGTCACGGCTTATCCCACGAAAACGTTTACTCGGAATATCTTCCACACGGTGGTTGATGAGGGCGCCTCGACATGCGTTATGTCATTGGCATGTTGGAAGGCCATTGGCTAGCCCATTTTTTTCCATCACCTACTCTCCTCACTGCTTTCAACGATTGTTCGTTCTAACCATATGGCATCGTTCCTTCTTTTCCCATGCAGTTAGGAGAGAAGACCGTGTGTGTCGAAGTAGAGGTAGTCGATGCTCCCCTCGACTATAACCTCTTGTTAGGCCAGAGTTGGACTTATGCTATGCAAGCTGTGGTTTCTACAGTTTTCCGGGTCTTGTTGTTTCCACACGAGGGTCGGATAGTGACCATTGATCAATTGTCTTTCTCCAAACCTGACCCAACTTTGGGGGCATCCACGGTCCCGATGATTGATAATCCTCAACCAGGCGTCGTCAACGTAGGAGTTGGTTTGTGCCCATCCTTGATGGGAACCTTCTATTACCCACCTCCTCACGGCGATATCAAATTTATATCAAATCACCATAAGGTTGAGACTTTTCAAGTTTCGTCATTCTGCATGACTTACTTCGAGGATCCATGGATACTTCCTTCCCCATCATCCACAATGGATGAGACAGGGCACCCAAGAATGTCCATGCCCTTGTCTGCCGCAGAAGTAGCGTACTCTTTAGTCTAGAAATCTTCAGCTAACACTGATCCGACTCCTGCACAACCGTTAGATCCACTTCTAGAGCCTATTTGGGATCAGGGTTCTCTCGCTAACATTTATTTGTTAGACTTAGTCTTACCTTCTGATGAAGCAGTAATTGAAGCAATGACTAGTCCAGACAAACCTTGGGAATATATTCATCACAGATCATATTTTCTTCCAGAGTTAAGCTGAATCAAAGCAGGAGAATTCACCGTGACCATGACGGGAGATCAATCGTGTCCTATTCATCTCTTAGCTACACATGAAATTTATGCTGAGGGAAATATGGAAACTATCACTGAAACTATACCAATCAACATCTCCCAAAACCTTGGCATCGTGGAGAACGTCTTCATCGGAGCAGATTGCTCCCCCGAAGAGATTCAAATCTACATGGATCTTTTCAAAAATTCTGCGACATTTTCTCCTGGTCTTTTGAGGAAATGCCAGGTGTCGATCCAAAAATAGTTGAACATGAAATCACAATGTATCCTGATGCCAAGAATGTTTGATAGAAGCTTCATCCAGTTAATCCTAAGAAAGTAGCAACCATCAAGATTGAGGTTGATAAATTGCTAAAGGCAGGTTTTATCTATCTTATTCATTTGACCCAATGGGTGTCAAATCCTATGTCGGTCAATAAAAAAAAAGGCACGATTCGTGTATGTACCGATTTCCGTGATTTGAACAAGGCATGTCCCAAAGATAATTTTCCAACAACATTCATCGACCAGATCATTGATGAATGTGCTGGTTGCGAAGCCTTTTCTTTCAAGGAAGGTTTTTTTGGATATAATCAAATCCAAATCAAACCCGAAGACCAACACAAAATGGAATTCATTTGTCCTTGGGGTACATTCGCATATTGTAAGATGCCTTTTGGTCTTAAAAATGCAGGAGCCACATTCCAGCAGGCCATGTATTTTTCTTTTCATGATCTCAAGCATATAGTCGAGGCCTACCTAGATGATTTAGCATCATGATCTTGCAAGAGAACAGATCATCCCACACACCTTAGACTAATCTTCAAACGTTGTCGCTACTTTAGGATTCACTTGAATCCAAACAAGTGCAGCTTCTGCATAACGTTAGGATGTTTGTTAGGTTTCATCGTATCAACAACAGGGATCATGGTCGATCCTCTCAAGGTGGAGGCAATAATCCAGTTGCCCCCCCCCACGCACAATCCTTCAACTTCAGAGTCTACAAGGCAAGGTGAACTTTTTACGATGCTTCATCGCCAACTATGCTGAAATCACCAAGGGATTTATGCGCTTACTGAAGAAAGATGTTCCTTTTTACTGGGATGATGCTACTCAACGCTCTTTCAATGCATTAAAACATTCCCTCACAACGGCCCCTCTGCTACAGCCACCTAACTATAAAAAAGATTTCTCATTATATCTGGCTGCCGCAGAGTCAACCATTGGCATGGTTTTAGTTCAGGAAGATGATTTGTTCTTAGAATACGTGATCTATTACCTGAGCCGAGGCCTCGTAGGACCGGAACTCAATTATTATCATATCTAAAAACTTGCATTGGCAACAGTTCATGCCGTTCAACTGTTTCGTCATTATGTTCTTTTTCGCAAGACCACCATCATTGTTGTCATGAATCCATTCGAGTACATGTTGACACGACGGGTAATAGGTGGAAAAATTAGTAGATGGATAGTTATTCTCCAGGAGTTTGACTTAGATTTCGTTTCAGCAAAGTCCAAAAAGTCATTGGTCTTCGCAGAGATTATTTCGGAACATCTGGTTGAGTTAGGTGACGTTGTGCCTGAAGAATCGCCCATCTAGGGAGATATGTTTTTGATCACATCTATCTCCAGATTTTGAAGTGCCCCACTTCTGCTTCTCGAGATGAGTGTCGAAGTATATGCCATCAGGCTAAGAATTATCTCATACTCGATGATATATTGTATCGGAGAGGTGTAGACTGCATCTTACATCGATGTCTCACACATGAGGAGGTAGTCATCATGCTCAATGATTTCCATACCAGAGCTTGTGGCGGTCATTTGTTTGGGTTGGCAACAACCCAAAAGATTCAACGAGGAGGTCACTTATGGCCAACACTTATCAAAGATTGTATAGAATCAGTCAGGAAGTGCCATCCATGCCAAATCTTCTCTCAGAAGATGAGGGCACATCCCGCTCCCATGTTTCCTATCATCACAGTTGGTCCCTTCACCAAGTGGGGGATTGATTACACTACTTGAAACCCCCCTTCAGCACGGGGGCACTGCTATATCATCGTAGATGTAGACTACTTTACTAAGTGGTTCGAAGCTATGCCAACATTTAAATATTATGGAGAGACTACAACTCTCTTTTTATTCAACCAGATCATAGCAAGGTTCGGTGTCCTGAGAGAGATTGTTACTGACCATGGTAGTCACTTTCAGAACCAAATGATGTTTGAATTAACATCGAATCTTGGGTTATGGAAAGAGAATTCGTCACCTTACTAACCCCAAGCCAATGGGCAAGTGGAGGCTGTAAACAAAACTCTTAAGACTATTCTACAGTGAACCACCAACTCAGCCAAGTCAAATTGGCACTTGATGTTATACTCGACATTATGGGCTTACCGAACATCTGTTAAGACTGCAACTAGTTCCTCACCTTTTCAACTCATTTACAGACTGGAGGCAGTCTTTCCCATTGAATGTCAGATCCCATCTCTAAAATTGGTAGTACAATTATTGTCAGACACTTCTCCACTTGAAGAATGGTTAGTACACCTTGAGCAGCTCAATGAGCAGCATCGTGATGTGGCCCTGGCCAATGAGGCTCACAAAAATAAGGTCAAGTGTCAGTATGATAGGTCCATTTGTCCTCGTATTTTCTCTAAAGGCGACCTTGTCTTGGTCTATGACCAAGATAAGGACCCCCTAGGGGAAGGAAAATTCAAACCCATGTGGTTCAAACCCTTCATCATAAAAGAGGTATTAAAAAAGGGTGCTTATCGTCTAGTTGATTTTGAAGGGAATGCTTTGGCGGAGCCTAGAAATGGGCTCTACCTCAAAAATTATTACTCATAGGCAGGTCACTATGGGTAACTTTTTGTAACATATGTATAGTCTTTGTACTATTACTTTTTAGTTTCTTTTAAATAGTATGGACATGTCATTGATGTTATCTTTCATCAATATGGCAGATGTCAAGTGATTCTGAGGTGTTTGTTGGGTATGCAGACGGGGCTAGTCGGCACACTCTGAGGCTTGCCTCCACAACTTGGATAATCTTTACACCTCAGGGCCAGTTGTTATCTTCCAGAGGTATATGCTTAGGTGACACCATAAATAATGTCGTCGAGTATAGTGCAGTGATTGACTTGCTTCATCACGCCTTGTCATTGGGAATCTCTCATCTCCGGGTCTATCTCGATGCTCAACTGGTTGTGTCTCAGCTAAACAAAGTATACCGAGTTCATGATCCAAATTTACACCGACGATTCCTTAGGTTACATCTCTTAGAATGAAACTTTGATTATATTACATATTTTCATGTTCCTAGGAGATTAAACCAAATTACAGATACTCTAGCTAATCAAATTTTAGATTGGCATCTT
>ML801409.1:129811-148348 GCA_009831015.1 Picea engelmannii | reverse complement strand
CCATAGTCGCACATCAAACGCATGTGTGTTTTTCCTACATTTTTGTTTTGTGCATGTGCACGTGCGCCCCATGTAGTCATAACGCACTTTAATTTTATCACTGGTTGTATAGTTTTGGACCTTTTGGAAATGATTTTGTGGTAATTTTGGTCCATGGGTAACCTCATAAGTGTTTGACGATGTTGGATTCTTGTAACCATTTGCAGACGAAATTTCAGTGATAACACCTATCCTTCTATTTATACATACAAAATGGGCCTAAGCATGGGTAATCCCATGGGGTTGACATCCCTTTCCCATTACATACTCCCATAACCCAAAAAGGGACCCAAAAGTGGGCCGAGATTCTACAATCTCCACTTCGTCTAGCGCTCCATCTTTGACGGGCTGTCGAAGTCCCAAAAATGGTCAAATATGACCAACTTCTCCCAAAACTTGGTCAAGGGACAACACTCAAGGATTGATATGAGGAAATTGTTGCAAAATGGTAGTTGGTTCCCAAGCGACATCTGCTAGATTTGTATCTTTCCACTGTACTAACACTTCCTTGATGGTTCAATGACGCAGACAATGCTCACGCTGGTCCAAAACTATTTGTGGTTGTAGAATAATCGAGCGTTCTTCATCATACTCGGGAAGGTTGGTTTGAGTTTGGCACTTAGTTCCAATCACCTTCTTTAAGAAGGGAAAATGAAACACAAGATGGAGCTTAGAATAAATGGGCAAAGCTAACTTATAGGTCACTTGTCCCACACACTTGAGAATGGTGTAAGGACCATAAAATTTGGGTGACAGTTTCTAACAATGATCAGTCTTGAGGGAATTTTTCTTGTAAGGATGCAGTTGAATAAACACTTGATCTCCTTCTGCAAATTAGCGTTCATAGAAACCTTGATCTTCTTGTTGCTTCATGCGATTATGGGACATGACCAAATTCTCTTTGAGGGTATGGAGAATAACCTCTCAAACTGTAAGCACTTGTTCAACCACCTGGACCTTCGAGACACCTGGAAAGTATGAGAGAACTGAAGGTGGATTTTGTCCATATACTGCTTCAAAATGAGTCATGCAGCTAGTTGTATGGTAAGAAGTGTTGTACCACCATTCCACTAGTGGTAACCATTGAGCCCATTGATTTTTCCTTTTCGATGCAAAACACCTCAAATATGTTTCCAAACATTTTTTGAAAAATTCAGTTTGACCATCAATCTGGGGACGATAAGTTGTGTTGAGATGCAATTGGGTGCCTTGTAGCTTGAAAAATTCTTTCCAAATATTGCTGGTGGAAGTTGGTTCATGATCAAAAACCATAGAATGAGGCATTTCATGAAGCTTGAAGACCTTATCCATGAAAATTTGAGCCATAGGGGAGGCTGTAAATGGGTGTTGAAGAGAACATAAATGAGTATACTTCTGTAAATGGGTTTTGAAGAGAAAAAAATGAGCATACTTGGAAATACGATCAACTACCACCATGATGACTGCTTTATTTCCTGATTTAGGCAATCTTACAATAAAATCAATAGATATATCCTACCAAATTAAATGTGCAATCAGAAGCAGTTAGTGTGCCAAGAGATTTGAATATTCCTCCCTTGTTTCACTGACAAACATCACATCTAGCCTCAAAATTGTGAATATCCTGTTTCATACCATCCTAGAAAAAAGAACGCTTGACCCGGTCATAGGCTTTCGTAAACCTTGAGTGCCCAACGATGGGTGTAGCATGAAGCTCAGAAAGTACTGTGGATTTAAGTTTTGACTATTTACTTAAATACAAATAGACTTTGTATCGAAGCTCATCATTGAGCCAATAGTACCCTAGGGAGACTGGAGAATTGGCCTGCAATTGTTGTATCAAATGTGAACTTTTGGGATCATGTAGCCATTCCTGGCGAACATCTTGGAGCCAATCCGGTACAACGAAGGACAGAGAAAAAAGGGACCCTTCATCTTCATATTTTTTGGAAAGTGCATCAGAAACCACATTGTCTTTTCCTTTCTTATAAATGATCTCATAATCATATCCAAAGAGCTTAGTCACCCACTTTTGTTTCTATGGGGAGGAAAGGCGTTGTTCCAAAAAATACTTGAGGCTTTGATGATCCGTCTTAATTTTGAAGAGTTTCCCAAATATATAAGGGAGCCAAATATCCACGACATGCAAAATAGCCAACATTTCCTTTTCATAGATTGATTTTCCCAAATGTTGATCTAACACTTGTTTTCTAGTAAAGGCCAAAGAACGACCCTCTTGCATAAGGATTGTGTTGATTCCTTTCCCGTAAGCATCACATTCCAGGACAAAGGTATTTTTGAAATCAGTAAGGGCTAGGACTGGAGTTGTGTACATGGCCATCTTCAAGGTTTGAAAATCCTAAGAAGTTGTTGGAGTCCAAGTGAAAGAATTATTTTTAAGGAGAGCAGTGAGAGGTGCCACAATATTTCCATAATTCTTAACAAACTTGTGATAATAACCTATTAAACCCATAAATCCATGAAATATTTTGAGAGTCTTTAGGTGAGGCCAATATTGCATAACTTCAATCTCTTTAAGATTCCACCTTGACACTGACCTTGCCAACAATATGACCCAAGTAATCGACATATAAGGTGCCAAAAGAACAATTAGATTGTTTAATAAAAATTTAGTGCTGAGAGAGTAGATGGAAAACTTAATCCACATGAGCAAGATGTGTTTTCCAGGTTTTACTATAGATGAGGATATCATCAAACAAAACTATGAAAAAATGGCAGAGAAATGGACAGAAGACATGATTCATGAGGATTTGGAAAGTGGAGGGAGAATTACACAAGACAAAGGGCATGAAAAAAAACTCATAGTGGTGCTCATGAGTTCTAAATGCAGTCTTAGGAATTTATTCCTTGTTCATATGGATCTGGTGGTAGACAAAACGAAGATCAATTTTAGTAAATAATTGGGTGCCACTCAATTCATCCAAGAGGTCATCAATGACAGGAATGGGAAATTTGTATTTAATGGTGAGTTTGTTGAGGGAGTGGAAGTCAGGACACATGCATCAAGAGCCTTCTTTCTTAAGGACCATGACCACATGAGAAGAGGAGGGGCTTGTACTAGGGTGGATAACACCTATGTTGAGAAATTCTTGAACAATTTTCTCAACTTCATTTTTTTGGGAAAAGGGATGACAATAGGGACAAATATTGGGAGGAAGGCTTCCTGAAACAAGGGGAATGGAATGATCATGAACACCATGGGAAGGAGGGAGTCCCTAGGGAGTGGAAAAAACCACTTGATGTTTGGAGAGGATGGATTGGAGGTCCTGTAGAATAGAGGGTGTCTTAGTGGCTCATATGGCATGGAGTTGGGAAATAATTCCATAATGAACCTTTTTTAGCATCTTTTCCATGCGATGTGAACTGATGATCTCCGAGGAATCGGTGGTGATTCCTTGGAAATTATATTATTGGACCTCCTAGTCAAATTGCATGGTCAATTCCTTAAAATCCATGAGAATGGGACCCAAAGTCTTTGGCCATTCTGCACCCAACACAATGTCACAATTGCACATGTTGATAGAAAACATCTGAGATTTCATGTGGTACTCACCAATTTGGAGATGCACATTTTCACAATGCCCTCCACATTTCATCGAACCTCCATTGGAAATCATGATTTGAAAATTATTGACATCATTGATATAGAAATTAGTTTCTTGGGAAATGTGGTGATGAATAAAATTATGGGTGCTTCCACTATCAACAAGAATGATGACCTTACTATGCTCAATGTAACTAGTTAGCTTGAGGATTTGGGGAGCAGAGAAGCCAGTGAAACAAGTTAGAGAAATGACCAGCTCTACTTCGGGAAGGTCTAAGGAAGTGGTCATGTCATTGGGTTCAGGGGACACAAACACAATGGAAGCCTCAACATCGTCTTCTAAAACATCCTCCAAGATGGCTATAAAAATGTTTTGTTCCTTACACTTGTGCCCAGGAAAATATTTTTCATCACAATTATAACAAAGGCCTTTGATTTGGCATTCAACCATTTCGTCCCTAGTCAATTTCTAGATCTTAAGTGGAGTATAAGGAGGAGTCAAATTGATTGTTTTAGTGCAAGGAATAAAGGAGGGCTTTCAGTTTTGAGAAGAGACAACTTGTTTTTCTTCCTTATCTCTTTTAGTAGTGTACACCGAACTCTAATGCTGAGCCATGAGGACATGGGCACAAATCTCATCCTTGAGGCCATTGATAATTCTAAGAAAAAAGCATCAGACATACCCTCTGTATGAAAAGAAAATCAGTTAAAAGAGGCTATAAAGTCTTCCACTATGCCATATTGTTTCAAATTTTTCAAATGGCCTAAATGGTTGGTGTCAGTGTCAAAGCATTCATAAATCTCTACCACAAAGTGTGTTTAATCCACAGACCCTTGGCAGGAATTTTTTATCCATTACCACCATTGCCAACATTCTTGATCTAGATGGAGAACACCATACTGGAGATTGGCTAACTCATCTATAATTCCATACAAAGAGAAATAATGTCTCATTTGATTTTCCCAGCCAGTGGGATCCAAGCCATCAAATTTGGTCACATCCACACGCAGAAAGCATAGGTCATGCTAGAAGTGATGGGGCTGAAAATTCTGGGAATGAGATGAATTTTCACCTTCAGTTTGCAAAGGTGGGTCAGATGAGGGAAGATCTGTAGGGATATGCAGCTTGGCGCAGATCATCATAGTGAAGGATTCAAGATGGGAAACGATGTATTGTTTGAGGTATTGTTTGAGATCCTCTATTTTGGTGTTGATGGAGGAATGCATGTTTTTATTGACGATGGAAATATTGGCACTGATTTGTCTCACTTTTTGTTGGGTTTCTGTGAAATTAGAGTGCAATTCATTGAAGCTATCTTCCAAGTATTGGCTACAGGTGTGGGCCATGATGAAGAGTGAACACAAAAAGGGGTGGGTGGAACCACACAGAAAATGGGTTATGAGTGAAGTGTATCACAACGATAAAGGAGATGAGTTGAATCCAATGGGGTAAATCCTAAATAAGTGTGTTGGAAGGTGGTCGGGTCCACGAGAAAATAATTTGCTGAAAAATGATAGGTATGACTACGATAAGGGAGAATAGAGAAATCCAACGGGATATGTCTAAAATAATGGTGCCAATAGGAACCCGACTTTTTTTTTACTCCTGCAGAGTTATACTCTAATATGAAGAATACTGCAGTGATGAAATTCCCAAATGCTTAACAAGAAGAAATGTGTAGTAATTTCACAACACGAATGCAAGAGACATAGTTGCACAATAATAGATCTTGTTTGTTATATTTTTGTTTCCATCCCAACGTTTAGGGTATTCAAGGGTTATACAAACAAGGGTTTTCCCTTTTCTATATCTCTCTGATATACATGCGGGGTGTAATATTAGTACACGACCCAATATCTCATGGCATCAACTAAGGAGGCTAGACTGTTCCCTTAGCCATACTACCCAACTACCCAGGTACTAGAGAGTATCTTCCCGATTGTTGTTCTTGGTGGCACTATAGTAGTCAGGAATCCAATCAATTTATCTATGGAGGGCTTCAGGAAATCTAGGTCGATCTGTATACAGGTGTTGTCTGATGCACTACCACTCGAAGGGGTACCAAAAGGTGTTACAAGGGTGGCAAACAAATGTGTGCTTAAGTACCACTTGTATTTCATGTGTGTATGATCCCCGACCACAGGTTTATGCATGTAAAAACAAATATTTGTAGCTTAAATACATCGAAATAAGTCTCTACCTTAAAAATAAATAAATTAACCCACACTTTTTTGCCGAGGAAGGTTCTTTGATACCACTTGTAATATTCTAGATATAAAATAGTATGCATAACATAAATAATTAGATAGAATGCTAAGCCTTCAACAATGTCACATTACCCCTTAAATGGGGAATATTACATTAGTAATGATATTTTATTTATGTCATCTTGGGTCCATTAGTTGTAATTGTACCTCCTAGACTCCTATATATACCAAGGAGACATTTTCATTTGGAATCATCTTGTATTTGGAAATTTATGTGGTGTATAAGGAAGTTTCCCCCTCAAAGAGGCTTATTATTTGAAATTCTATCTTTTTCAAGGTGTTGAGTACTTATTCTGAGGTTTTTCTATGCTATATTGATATTTGGTTCTTAACATTTGGTTTCAAAGCTCAAGGTCTTGGGGTTTTGTTGCTACATCTATGACACCTTGGCATTTTCGCTATAATTGGTTTTCTCAGACATTTCAGAAGGAACCCCTCCGAGGATATTTAGTAGACGGATCAAGGCATGTTGGGCTCAAATTTTATCTCCTGAGGCCTTATACTTTCAGAGATACAACCTGTTCAATATAGGGTTCTGGAATCATCCTGAATTTAGTCATCGCAAAATTTTCACTATGAATTGTTTTCTGTAACATTTCAAACTCTAAAATTTAGAGGATATTCATAGAAATTATTAAGGTATCTGTGATACAAATTTCAGCTTCTCGTTCATCCTACATTTGTATATACACCCTATGGAATATAGGGTATTTGACTAGTCCTATTGACTAGTCTCAAGAAAGCGTTCCAGGTAAAAAAATAATAAATTCTTCCTCGAGTAACCAAATCAAGTGAGACTAGTTGCAGTGGATAGTGGACAGTCTGTTGTATTTCTATTACAATTTTTAGAATTTCATATCATTTGGTTTGTGTGGGGCACTCTATACAAGTGATATCTCCTCGAAAGGAAAAAAATAAGAAAGTTTGGGGAAAGTTACCATAAATTCCACTTGGCACATCCAATTTTGATCAAACCTATGGAATTGTAGAGAAGAAATATCAAATAACTACAAAAAATAAATTTTCATACCTAGAAGGGACGCAATTTTGGAGATACAAAAAAAGAAATATTGTCTAGCAAAACCACCTCAAAATCAAGGTTTAAAGTGATACTTTACCAACATGCCACCAAAAAAGGGAACTTCTACACCAAATAAGCCTCAACACAATCCTACTTGGATTCTTGATGAAGGTGAATAAATGCATAGGGACATAAATGATTTACAAAAGAATACAGTAACAAAAGATGAACTACAAGGGATGATGGATTAAATGGAAGCTAAGTTGGAGGAAATAATGGATACTAGTATGTATGGTTTAAAAAGGGATATCATGGAAGGATTGAAAAGTTTCCTAATAGAGAGGACACAAGCAAGTGAAAATGTATCCCATGAAATTCATGATGGGGACACAAGGAAGATGAATCAAGAATGGAGAAACTCTAACCTTCAGTTGAAGACCACCCACTTTCCTAAGATCAATATGAGGAAATTTAATGGCAAGGACCCAATCACATGGATAGTTCAAATGGAAAAATTATTTTATCTACATAATGTGCCACATACACAAAAGGTATGAATTGATTCTTTATATTTAGAACCCAATCAATTTGTGTGGTATCGATGGCTTTGTTCTCGCAAATCACTCGTCACTTGGACAATTTTCATGGAAGAAATTATAGCACACTATGAATATACAAGGAGCAATACCTTCTTTATCCAATTGATAAATCTCAATCAAAAGGGTTCAGTTATAGAGCACATTGAGAACTTCCAAAGATTGAATATAAAGGTAATAGATATTCCATATGGGAACTTGATTGATGTATTCATAGGAACTTTAAGGGATAAAATTCAACATGAGGTTAGCCTTTGGGAACCCAAATCATTGGAGAATGCATTTAGGGTGGAAAGAAATGTTGAAAGTAAAAATATGGCTATGGCTACTAGAAGGACCACTCCTAACATCTATCGAGAAAATAATGTTCCTTCTTCTAAAACACCTCAACCTAGAAGGTTGACACCTCAACAATTGGAGGAAATAAAATAAAAAGGTTTATGCTTTAATTGTGACAACAAGTACATTAAGGGAAATAAGGGTGGTGATAAGAAAGTATTCTACATAGATTGTGAAGAGGAAGAAGAACAAGAACTAGAACAACAACCATCTCAAGATGAAAAATTAGAAGCGATTTCTTCTGAAGATTTGAATCCCACGATATTGTGTAATGCAATGGATGGAATTAGCACTCCTCAAACCCTCAATATCAAAGGATATATACAAAATAAAAAGGTAATAGTCCTAATTGATTCAGGTAGTACTCATAATTTCATTCACTATAAATTGGCCAAATCTCTCAATTGATTTGTATATCTAGCACCAGAATTTCAAGTAATGATTGCAGATGGAGGAAATATCAATTTCTCAGTAAAATGTAATAAGATCAATCTTACTATGGGGGAATATGTAATGAATATTACATTGATTTCTATACCCATGGGTGGTGCTGATGTCGTACTAGGAACAATATCTTCTAATTTTCAAGAACTTTTCATGAAATTTTCATTGGAAGGAAAAGAAATTGAGTTAAGAGGTATCACAGGGAAACCCAGTAAGGTGATAAGCTCTAATGGCGTGAAAAAATTATTGAAAAAGGGGCATCAAGGTGTAATTTCACAACTATGCTCATTTCTCACTAGATGTTCAAACATCTAAGACATATGTTCCCCTATATCTCCAAGGGATCATTGATAAGAATTCCAAAGTATTTGAAGATATTCGCAAAAGTCTTCCACCCACTCGAAATCATGATCATGATATTCACCTAATTCTTGGGAGTGTTCCTCCTAACATCAGGCCATGCAGATACCCTTATGCCTAGAAGAGTGAAAATGATTGTATGGTTGAAGAAATGTTAGAGGATGGAATTATTAGACCTAGCCAAAGTTCTTACTCTACACCGGTGGTAATGGTATTCAAGAAAGATGGCTCATGGTGTATGTGTCCATATTATAGAAATCTCAAGAAGATCACTATTAAAGATAAGTTTCCCATTCCTGTCATTGATGAATTGTTATATGAACTACATGGAGAAATATATTTTACAAAGTTGGATCTTCGTTCAGGGTATCATCAGATTAGAATGAAGGAAGAAGATATCTTAAAAACAACATTCCAAACTCATGAAGGCCATTATGAATTTTTGGTCATGCCTTTTGGCCTTACAAATGCACCTTCCACACTCCAAGGGTTGATGAATTCCATTTTCAATCCGTTCCTTCGAAAATTTGTGTTAGTATTTTTTGATGATATACTAATCTATAGCAAGTCTTGGGAGGATCATGTGCAATATGTTTACAAGGTGATACAACTACTAAAGGAGAAACAACTATATGCCAAACCATCCAAATGTTTCTTTGGGGTGAAGGAGGTAGATTATTTGGTTCATATTGTATTTCATGAAGGTGTCAATGTATCCCTAACAAGATTAAGGCCATGATGGACTTGCTGATTCACAAAACATTGAAGAATCTTAGAGGAATTTTGGGTTTGACAGGTTACTACTGCAATTTTGTTCAGAACTATGGGAGAATAACAACACCTTTAATGACACTAACTAAGAAGTATGCATTTTCATGGACTCCAGAGGCAACCAAATATTTTGAACAACTTAAAGAGGTGATGTGTAAAGCTCCTGTCTTGAACACACCAGACTTGAAAGGAACCTTTATCGTGGAATGTGATGCCTTAGGAAATGGCATTGGTGTTTTCATAATGCAAGAAGGAAGGCCCCTAGATTTTGAAAGTCTACCACTCAAGTGAAAGGACTTACACAAACCCATTTATGAGAAGGAAATGATGGAAATACTACATGCATTGAATAAATGGCTCCCTTACCTAATACGTAGGAACTTCAAGGTCAAAACAGATCATGATAGTCTTAAATACTTCTTGGAACAAATACTATCTTCAGAAGAACAACAAAAATGGGTGACCAAGATATTGGGTTATGATTTTGAAATGATCTATAAAAAAGACAAGAAAATTTTTGTGGAAGATTCACTCTCAATAAAGGATGAAGATGTTGCGGTCTTTCTCTATGCTATCTCGATCATCCAACCTGATTGGATAATAGAAGTGAGGGATGAATGGAAGAATCACGAAAATGTGTGGACTCTCATTCAAAGGTTGCAGTGAGATTCCAGTGCATCAGATACATTTACATAGAAAAATGATTCACTATGGTACAAATATTGCTTATATTTATGTAAGAACTCCCAACTCAAACAAAAGGTACTATTAGAATTGGAAACCTCTCTGGTAGAAGGGAACTCATAATTTTTGAAAACCTACCATAGTGTCAAGAAGGAATGTTTTTGGGATGGCCTTAAAACTGATGTTCAAAGTTTTATAGTAGAATGTTTGGTTTGCCAACAAAATAATATGAAAACAATTAAGACCCCAGGTCTTTTACAACCACTATCCATCCCAAGTCAGCGCTGGGAGGAGGTTTCCATGGATTTCATCACATGGTTACCAAAGTATGAATGAAAGAGTGTCATCATGGTGATTGTTGATAAACTGACCAAGTATGCACACTTTTGTGCACTCTCTCATCACTTCAAAGACATTACAATTGCCACTGCATTCATAGAGATAGTTCAAAAACTACATGGAATCCAAAAGATTATCGTAAGTGACAGAGATCCTATCTTCACTGGACATTTTTGGACAAAATTATTTTATTGTTTGGGTACTCAAATGGATCATAGCTCATCCTATCATCCTCAATCTAATGGAAAAACCGAGATAGTGAACAAATGTCTATAAGTTTACCTTTGTTTCTTTGTCTCTAATAAACAAACACAATGGTTCAAATGGATACCCTTGGTAGAATGTTGGTATAACACTTCATTTCCTACTGCAACAAAAATGACACCATTTATGACACTCTATGGATACCACCCTCCTTCCATCACTTCTTCTCTAAAATAAAAATATAAGGTTCAAGTAGTGGAGGATCACATCGAGCATCAACAACAAGTTCTCCAAATCTTAAAGGATAACCTGACCATGGCACATAATTGCATGAAACAACAAGAAGATCAACATCATAGTGAAATAAGTTTTGAAGTATGGAATTGGGTGTTTTTAAGACTACAACCATACAAACAAATGTCCCTCAAGCAATCCAAGAATGATAATAAATTATCACCAAATTACTATGGCCCTTATAAGGTGTTTCAAAATATTGGTACTATGGAATACAAATTGGAGTTGCCTGCATCCTCACGAGTACACACAGTTTTCCATGTTCCATGCTCAAAGAAGGTTATAGGTCACAATATCCCAGTTCAAACTATATTGACAGAACTTGACGCGAAAGGAAAAGTCATATTGGAGCCTGAAGCCACCACTGACACAAGAATTCACCAGTTGAGGAATAGATCCATTTTAGAGTATCTTATTAAGTGGAGTAAACTTCCTGCTGAGTATTCCACTTGGGAAGATGAGTCTTTTATACAAAAGCATCCAGAATTACTCAAGAGTTGTGGGAAACACTTGTCTCAACGGGAGGGGCATATTAAGCTACAAATAGTGGCACATTACCCCTTAATTGGGGAATATTACATTAGTAATGTTATTTTATTTATGTTACCTTGGGTACATTAGTTGTAATTGTACCTCCTAGTCTCCTATATATACCAAGGAGACATTTTCATTTGGAATCATCTTGTATTTGGAAATTGATGTGGTGTATAAGGAGCTTTCCCCATCGAAGAGGCTTATTATCTTAAATTATATCTTTTTCAAGGTGTTGAGTACTTATTTTGAGGTTTTTCTATGCTATCTCGATATTTGGTTATTAACATAGAAATGATAGACAAACAATGATATAACCAGAACAACACCACAATAATACCAAAATAATACTAGAATGACACCAGAAAGAGCACTTTGATTACTAAGAGCAATGTTGACTTCCCTCTTTGAGGGGGAAACCTCCAGTAGAGTAGATCTATACTACAATAATATCCAAGAAAATACTTCTCCTACCCTCTACTCCTATTTATACTAAATATGTTTATCAAAAGAACAATCTAGAGGAATATCCTTCTAGAAGCGGAAGCTTCTATTAGGTCTTCTTACATTTGACATATTCTTCCTCATTGCTAGGCCTTATTAATATTGAGATTTATTAAATGGAAATATATTATTATACCTACATAAGGGGTTAGGTCCCTAACAATGATGGAGAAAAGGTATAACAATAGGTAGTTTAAGTTTGGACATCCACAAAAGAGGATATCAAACAATGTATCAGATCCATTATTTTGTGTAATATCTATTCGGGCATTTGGAACTTTAAAATGTGTGGAAACATATCATATATGGGATGATTGGTCATCATGGAAATGGAGTCCCTAATGTTATCACATTTCTTTTTAAAGGGAGTGTTTTCCTAACAAGGTGGCCTCTTGGCGAAAAACATGGAAGAAGGCGGGCGAAAAACCCACATTTTGGATTCTATCCTAAGTTGGATGCTTGATGTGACCTCTTGGCATGGAGTGATAATACACATGCAAATCTATATGGTCATGGTTTGTGCACCTCAAATTGACAATCGTTGATCATATCGAGGCTTCAACATGCACAAATGATAAATTTTGTAGGGCGGTCCAAGGACAAAACCATGGTTTCTTAAAGGCGCTACATGTCAGTAAGAGACACACATCGGGCCCAAAAGTGGGGAATTTTCAAACTTCTTTTCGCAGCCCCGATATGCGCATGTGCATATAACGCCCTATCCTGGGCCGACAAGTGGTTGTCGACCGAGGATAGGGTGTTATATGCACATATGCACATGCACATATGTGCATATAATGCATATGTGCATATAACACATATGTGCATATTCCATACCAAGCATGCCATTCACAATATTTAGCATCCACGTTTACAAAATATTCAATAATCGCTTCGAAAGAGCTGCCTAGAACATCTACCTTGGAGACTGGAAAATCCTCTGCACAGTCTTCAGATTTCAACCTTTCTAATTGAGCAGAGAGATACTTCACCTGTTCCCTCAGCTCACTCAAGGTGTGTTCTTCCTCCATGGGATCTTCATCACTTCCATAACACTCCTCTGATGTAGCCAAATGGGGAGGAGAAAGGAATGATTTCTGATCTAGGTCATCAGGATTATCCTCACAGCCTATGTCATATATAGCTTTATCTTGTATACATTTGTTGTAGTATCCCTCACAACAACTATGAAAAATCAACTCAGAGGGATAAAGCTCCTGACAATAGGCAGTGAAGGTAGCATGGAATTCACTGAGTGAATAGATGCTAGCAGGGGGTAAAGAATGATACCATTTACGAGCATCCCCTGCTAACGAGAACATGAACATTTTCATTAATACATCCTCATGATGTATCTCCCACTGATGCATGAGTTCATGAAACTCACTGAGGTGCTGAGCAGGGTTGTCCTCTTCACATTTTCCAAATATGGTCAAATAATTGCCCCATTCATCCAAAGAGGGGACAACATTAGGAAAACCAAGAATAGCAGAAAAATTAAAAGGAGCAAACCTGCAAGCAAGGATTTTCTCCATATCGAACTAGTGGAGTCGCCAATCGATCCTTGAATCATGGAGTCGCTAGGTGAAAGATGTGCAACTTCGAATGTGTCTAGTCCTTGTTCACCATCTAAGGCCAGATCCTAACGTTGTTGTTACCCCAGGAATCTTCTCAGGATGAGAAAGAAGTTGCTGAAACCTTCTCGAGAAAGCTCCTTAGGGTCAGCTTTCAGGTGTGCTAATAGTAGCCACAGCTGAAATAGTGATGTGGAAACCTTGGAATCGCCACAGTGGAGTCACCAGGTGCATAGTAGCAATATTGAAGGGCTCTGATGTCTGATGCACCTTTAGAATCAAAGGCTCAATGTTGTTCTTCCCAGGGAAAATCTTCAACTTCGTCCCCGACAACGGCACCAAAAAATGTTGGCGGTAGAAGTCACTCCTGGATTGCTTGTAGGAGCAGAGCCCGATGCCCATCAGTTTTTATGTCACGATTTAATAAATGGGGGTGGTCGGATGCAAAGAGACCCAGGAAAGCATCATTGACAATGGAATCAGGGTCTGGTATGTAGAAAGCAAGGGAGGTCTTGATCCAACTTCCGTCAGTAAGTTGATTAAAGGGTGGTAGATGGAAGACTTGTGAGAAGGGTGAGCAAGACTACCTCGGGTAACAGGCCTTTGGAAGCTTGAAGAAGAAAAAATCAGAAGCCAAGATCCTCTTGGTCTAGAGTTTCAAGGAGATGAGGGATGACTCGACTGGATCCTCCAATTCCAAGTCATTCAGCGCTAAGAAAATCACAGGAACCGATTAGAACAATGCAACTGTTACAGTGATCCAACCTACATCATCCTATAACAACTACAACTCGACTAGATCCTCCAATTCTGAGTTTTTCTAACACAGTATACAAAGAGATGGAAGAGAAACTGACATCCATAAAGTAAGAAATCTCAAATGCCTTCTATGTTAACCAGAGCGACCAGCGCTGCATCAAAAATTTACAATCGGGAGCCTTGCTCAACCATCGATCCATTAAAAAATACCAAGACTGAGTCTATATACTCAGCAAAATTCGCCTATCAGAGGCATGTTCAGTCATCCAAGGCATGGTGTCCCCTCAGCTGAATTTGGATGGGTAACTTTTGTCAGACGTCGCCTTAACTATGCATGGCTCCTGTAGGGGAGATAGCAGCAACATTAAAGGCCGACATGGCGTGCGCAGACTTTATCTGGTCAAATGAGGACCGGCCATGACCTTTTGGAGAAAATCAGTGTACAGGATCGTCTTAGGCAGACTGTCTGTCGGAACCTCCATACCTCGCATTCAATAATTGAACTTAGGTTTCAACTACCTCTGTTCACCTTCATTTAATTCTTCAGCGATGACCAGGATTGGAGTCACATCATATGGTGCATGGAGATCACGATGATCCTTTCAGCGGCTAGCCCCGAAGCCCTTGGCTCCTTTTGCACAGTTCTTTTCTTTCCCAGGTGGCCACAGGTTGTGACCCTGTTCTTAGTCGCAAAGGAGATTTCGACGTTCGTGAATAGGAAGGGGCTGATCCCCGTCCCTCGAAACCACGATGAGTGAAATGTCAAGATGGCTTGAGTTGGTGCTGCGTTTCCCCTTATATTTGATGGCTTTGAACTCACCCGATGATGCTGTGAGCCCGATTTCAGGTGCTATCGACACTTCAGGGTTCGGGGCTTTGAGATGTATAACGACAGAAAACCTTCACCCTTTGAACTCGCGACTATCGAAAAGCTGACGTGACCAGATCTCATGCCATGTGTCCTTTGGATCAATGACTTCCATCCGTTCCCGCACATGATGTGGGCGCTATCCATTGCGCTATCCTCGGTGCATCTTCTCTATATGCGACTTCCCACCAACCGTTTATCTACTCATATGGATGGATCAGGACCGCTGACACTATAATTTTGCCTGCTCGCTTGATTTTAAGTCCGAACAGGACTTATTCTATGCACTGCGCTTGGGCACTCCTCGTTCAACCTGCAAACCTGAATATCCTGATACCGAAGACAAGTAATGTTGCTAACAGGAGGTGAAGAATATTTTGGATGCTCAGATTATTGTGCCTTTGAGATATTTTGAGTGGGTGGCCAACCTGGTCCCAGTGAGAAAGAAGAGTGGAGAAACCAGACTCTATGTCGATTTTAGGAACCTCAATAGAAGCTCCAAGAAGGACAATGACCCGCTGCCAAAGATGGAACACATATTATAGAGGATAGCAGGTACATCCAGGATTTCCATGATTGATGGATTTTCTGGTTACAATCAAATCTTTGTTTTTCCTAAAGACAAAGAAAATAAATCCTTCACCACTCCCTGGGGCACATTCATGTCTGCCAAAATTCCCTTTGGATTAATGAACGCAGGAGCAACCTTTCAGTGAACTACAGACATCGCCTTCATTGGGGAGAAGGATAAATTTGTGATCATATATCTAGATGACATAATAGTATTTTCTAGACATGATAAAGAACAATGTTTTCATCTGAGGAAAGCCTTCTTGAAATGCAGAAGGTTTGGACTCTCCTTAAATCCAAAGAAATCATTGTTTTCCATGAAAGAGGGAAAATTGTTGGTAGTATCCATTGAGGGGGTCAGAATTGATTCAAGTAGGGTGAAAGCTATTCGAAACTTGTCACTTCCCATATCCAAGAAGGAAGTCCAGTCTTTCCTGGGAAAAATCAATTTTCAAAGAAGGTTTGTTTCAAATTTTGTTGAATTGGTGAAGCATATCACAACCATGCTCAGGAAGGGGAATGAATTAAATGGACTACTGAGTCCAGAGAATCCTTCAATCAAATTAAGAAGGCCTTGACTGAGGCACCCGTTCTTATCATTCCAGATTACTCCAAGGATTTTTTGATTTTTTCTTTTGCTTATTTTGATACTGTGGTAGTTCTTTTATTGCAGAAAAGCATTGAAGGGTTGGAGTAACCTATTTCGTTTTTCAGTAGAGCACTAAGAGATGCAAAGGTGAAATATGACATCATGGAAAAAGAGGCCTATGCATTGGTGAAATCCCTCAAGGATTTCATAATCTATGTCCTTCATTCAAGGGATATTGCATACGTCCCTTCAGTTGTTGTGAAGGACATTCTCATTCAGTCTCACATAGATCGAAGAAGGAGTAAGTGGATTTCCAAAATCCTTGAGTTTGATCTGGAAATAGTTAAAGGACAAGGTTTAGCCAAGTTGTTGGTTGAATCTAATTGTAAATACTCGAGGGTTAACTCCATCAACACTTGTTCAGAACGTCAGCGAGCTGAGTTGTCTGATAAAAACCCACAAAATATCCCTCCATTGGCAGAATGCACCTGGTACAAAGACATTATATTTGTTTTGCAGGAATTGAGGCCTCCTAATGGAATGGGAAAAATCAAGGCAAGAGATTTAAAGCTCAAAGAAATCAAATATTTCCTTATTAACTAGGTCTTTTATTGGAAAGACCCTCTAGGAGTACTTCTGAGATGTCTAGACCCATAGGAGGCTCAAAATGTTATGCTTGAATTTCATGACAACTTGTGTGGGGGACATCATTTCTGGAGAACCATGACCTATAAAATGCTCAGGGCTAGGTACTTCTGGCCTACTCTGTTCACCATTGTCTGTGAAAAATTTAGAGCTTGCATCAAATGTAAGAAATTCTCTGGTAAGCAACAACTCAAGTCTCTTCCATTAAAGCCTCTGGTAGCTTCAGGACCCTTTCAACAGTGGGGCCTAGAATTCAATGGTGAAATCCATCTTGCTTCAATTGGTCAGCATAGGTGGATCTTAACTACAACAGATTATTTCACCAAGTGGATAGATGATATTCCCATAAGGAGTGCTTCTCACAAAATGATCATTGGTTTTATTGAAGATATTATGGCAAGGTTTGGTTGTCTGAATAGAATCATCACTGATAATGTTGCATCCTTCAAGGCTGAACCATTGATCAATTTTTGTGAGCAGTTCAGAATTTCACTAATCCACTCTACCCCCTACTACCCCCAAGGAAACGGATTAGTAGAGTCCTCTAACAAGAGCCTGATAAAGATCATCAAAATACTATTAGAGGAAAACTATAAAGCATGGGATTCAAAGATTAAGTTCACTCTATGGGCCGATAGAGTGACGAAAAATAGGTCTCTTGGTATCTCTCCTTTCCATCTTGTATACAGAGCCGAAGTAGTTTTTCCCTCTCAGCTCACCTTGCCTATGGAGAAATTCTTTCAAGACTGTCAGGCTGAACCTGATGACATGATCAGAAGGATTCTTTATGTATTCGAAGCGCAACAGAAAAGAGAGAAGATGATGGAAAAAGTGCATGATCGTCAGTAGAGGATCAAGCAGGATTTCGACAGGAAAGTCAGAAAGGAAGATTTTCGACTGGGAAATATAGTACTAAAATGGGATGCACCGAAGCAAGACAGAGGCAAGAACAACAAATTTGAATCCTTGTGGATCAGGCCCTTCAAAATATTTTAGACAAGTCGAAATAACACTTACATATTGTAGACTTTGGAGGGTGATGAAGTTTTTGGTGGCCCTGTGAATGGGCATTTTATGAAGAAGTTTTTTATTTGAGCCTTGAGTGGCTCCTATGTCTTTGTAAATATTTGTTTTCTTTTTGTTTTTGGTTTTGTAAGTGACTCCATGACCCAACAGTAAGTCACTAAAACTGTAGAAGGATTCTTCGCATCTCGTAGGGAGAAAGCCATCCCCCATGGAGCTTAATGTTATCACATTTCTTTGTAAAGGGGGTGTTTTCCTAAGAGGGTGGCCTCTTGGCGAAAACAGTGGAAGAAGGTGGGAAAAAAACCCACATTTTGGCTTATATCCTAAGTCAGATGTCTGATCTGACCCCTTAGCATGGAGTGATAATATGTGCACACACCTGGACGGTTAGGGTTTGTGCGCCTCAAATCAATAAGTGTTGATCATATCAAGGATTCAACATGCGCAAATAATAAATTTTGTAGGGTGGATCAAGGATGAAATTGTGGTTTCTTAAAGGCACTATGTGTCAGCCAGAGACACACATCGGGCCCAAAAGAATGGAAGTTTCAAACCTCTTTTCGCATCC
>ML801409.1:95550-105822 GCA_009831015.1 Picea engelmannii | reverse complement strand
AGTTTAACTAAACTAGGAATCTACAGTAAAACTAAAATACACAAATATTCCCCTAGCCTGTCCAACATATCCCCTGCAATTCGAATTTACTTGAAAAGGGTCAAAAATAGACAAGTTAGAAGGATCTTTTATTAATAAAATGGTAAAAAATCAAATTCTATAGACTAGCTACAGAATCTTGCAATTCTGTAGCTGGTCTAAATAAGACACAAAATCAGCATTAAAATCGATTAAGAATCTTTTAAATAATTCCATTTGATTGACATCGAATAGCCATTTGAAAACAAATCATTCAATTTGAATTTGTTATACCATTCGAAATCAAACAGGATCAAAATTATTCAACCGAATACAGAGATAGGTGTACTCTGTTTCTTTGGTTACCACAAAATCGAACGAACATAATCATAATCCAACAGTTGTAAAATCGTTTGATATTCAATTGAAACCAATATAATCAAACAAATCGTAGAAAATTGTTACGCTACCTCTTAGACAAGAGACACGATTGATTCCAACAAGATCATTTCCAAATCAACATAACTGTATAACAAATGGTCCAGGCCAAGAACGAATTAAATCATAACTAACTTGTGAATCAACTTAAATAAAATCATAACAGGATGTAACAAAGTTTGTAAGAGATATCCGATCATTTGTTATTAGCCAAATAGGCCAACCAGATGGATTGACATTGACCAAAATCGTTCCATTCAATCGAATTATAACCGGATTTAAAATGTATACCAATCGTCGATCTGGATTTATCCAACATCGTTTTACAAATCAAACTCAAATGGAGCATTCATTTATCATACGAATCTAACTCATGAAAATGATCGAACTAATAGCAGTCCAATCGAGTGAATCAATCGGCTGGAGCTTAGCATAGTTGTTATGAATCTAATCCATTCCATGATTCGGGCGTATTTGCACAGGCTTAGATAAGAGCATTGTTTTCATATGAAACAAAGTATTTCTTTCCAAATTGAAACCGAACAGAGTTGTATTCCGGCTTTGAAAATTATATGACACAACATATTACAAGATAATAACAACCAAACTCATTGAAATCGTTTACCAATCACATCATATGAATCATAACGACATCAAATCCAAACATGATCGTATTCTAAATTGATCATAAAAAACTTCTTGTTCGGAGTGGATACAAATGAATTGAATTGAAAGAAAACCATCAATTTCGTTAATTCAATCAAACAAACTAACAAATCGAATCCAAACGAAGACCATTCAAATCCAAATAAAAATCTATGAGCAAATTGTATATCAAATCGAAATTTCGTTTATTTTTAGCAAAACGAAACAATGTACAGGATGAACACCAAATGATAGAGCCATTTTGAAATATAAACAGATCTATTCGAGAACCAAATTTGACTCATTATATTAATCATGTTCATTCACAAAACTAAAACGATATCAAAATCATACCTGTATGGTGAACAGAAGGCTTGATCACGACAATTTGGAGTTGATAACAGCTGTGGCCGATTCAAC
This sequence comes from Picea engelmannii, assembly GCA_009831015.1. Taxonomy (NCBI): domain Eukaryota; kingdom Viridiplantae; phylum Streptophyta; class Pinopsida; order Pinales; family Pinaceae; genus Picea; species Picea engelmannii. Next base: position 104,301 of record ML801409.1, on the reverse strand, counting down.
ATTCTTGAAAAGGATGGAGCTTGTTGTCTTATGTTTCTTATTAGTTGCTTGGAGTTGGTCTCTTTGGCTGGTCAACACTGCAATTTGATCTTCCAGTGATTGAATTTTTGATTGGAGTATGGGAACATCAATGTAGTATCGTTCCAACCATAAATCGCATTGATCACAGGAAGACTGCATGGGGTTTGAAAGAGTAGGCGAGAGTTTGATCACATTGTTGAGGGTTTTGTTAGGAAATTTAATCACTGGGTAATTGGGATCATTCCTTAGGCAGAGGGGAATATTCTTCATGAAATCATAAGGTGGTTTGAGACATAAACCCTGCGAGTAAGGGTACTCGCTGGCTAAGAAACGTTCTACGTTAGAGTCCAAATACTCAGTAAGGACAATAGGATTTGACTCAATAGAGGGTTTAGGTTTGTTCCTAGCCATCCTTGAAATCATCCGAGCATTGTTTTTACCCTTAGCATTAGCGGTAGGGTTTGCTTTAGCCTTTTTGTTCATAGGTTTCTTTATAGCCTCGGCATTCTCATTTCCAACGTCTGGTAAGTCAATAGCAGGGTCGAACGAAGGCTTAGGAGAGGGCATCAGGATATGGAAGGGCACAGGTGGCTCGGTCTTGGTTTCATTTACCACAAGCTTGTCAACCTGGATAGGGTCTGTGTCATCGAAACCATTATGAGCGACGAAAGATTTCCAGCTATCACCATGTAAACTCAAATGATAAACAATGGTAAGCTTAATAAGTCCATGGTGGAATAGGCTACTGTTAGACTTCTGCCTTTTAAACCTTTTCGACATTTTATATAAGCTATGCTGAAAGTAAAGGGGAAAATTCAACGGGTATCCCATAAAGTTCATTAACAAACACAGGTGGTAGAGGAAAACAAGTCTGTATCGACCTTCACAGGTCACGAACTATTTGACTATCATCAAAACATCATGCCAATGAGTTTTAAGCACAGAGATGGGCATACCTTTGTCACAAGAGGTGACCTTTCGGGAAACAAATAGTAGTGGCCATGGAAATTCTTGAACCAACGCTGGCCCGTGGTAGGTAACCTTGTAGCAGAACTGATAAACTCCTAGTTGATTTCCAACTGGATGTCACCCACCTTGGCTCTACAGCCATCAAACGTTAGGGTGAACGGTTGTGCCACACATAGATTAAAACCCTCGAATCGCTATATGAAGGTAAGCCATCTGTTATCCTTCAAGTCTTTGTGGGCATTGTCAAATAACAGTAAGGCTTGGCTGCCGTTTGGCTCGATTCGCATGACTGGTGCCATGGATCCAAGCACATGGTAAGTCCAGGGTTTGGGTCATAGCGTAAATAGGAGCAGAGTGCACGAAGGATTGCTCGGGGTAAAAGAGGTAAACAGAGATAAGGGATGGGCATTAATGCCATCGTGTGAAGGTGGTGGAGTTTATCTCTGCCATGCATGATAATTATTGCCAAGGTAAAATCGTTGGCTTTCATAGCTGGTCAACCCACTATTCTATAGTTCAACAATCATGTCACTTGGCTGACCAATGAAAACAGTGGCAAGTGTATAAACCAACGTGCACAATTGAAACATTATGCCATAGTCTTAAACCATCAACATATGATTTGAAATAAATGCCAAATATTTAACCATGTGCCAAAGTATTGAAAAAACTCATATCAAGAGTTTAACCAATGTTTCAATGGGTATTCATATATAATCAACAAGCCAGTAGTTATGAAAACATGCACATAGGCATTATATCAAAAGACATGTATAAAAGATTTAATTATAACCCCTATGTATTTTCATGAAACCAATGATCAAGTAGGTCAAATAAAATGCCAATCCAAATGCCCATGTGTTACAAACTCAATGAAACCAAGTCACACGATCAATACAAGAATGTCTAATGAGTATAGTTAGAAAGTTTTACCAACGGCATAATGATAAGTGAAAAGTAAGTGTAATGGGAATATTGACAAGAAAGATCATGACAGTCCAAATAATAATTCCAATGCGACTTCGAAAGACCAAGTTTTCACACTTACAGTCGTGAAAACAAAACGAAGGTGAATGTGCAAGTGTCGCAAAAATTGAAAATGTCGTTCATCTGAAAATTGTGACGGAAAATTGATGTTTGCAAAACATTTGTGTAGGCAGCTTATAATACAATGGAAAAAAGTGGATTGGCTACCAACAATGGCGACACACTGGTAGAAGCAGTTATCTCTACCAAAAGAAACAAATTCAGACTAGGACAACAAAGATAATTCCAACTCAAAAATAACTACCAGAAAATCGTATAAACATCATCATTAACCAAATATTCTAGCATTGTTTCAAAAGATGAAAATTGATAACAATCTTAAGATCAACAAGTCACGATATTAAAGATAAAATATCCAATACTGTTGACAGAGCCACTGTTTCCAGCAGGCATCCATAGCCTCGACAGGGTTGTCATTTAACCCACTCTGACATCTGTATCCTGCCAAGAAGTTCTAGATCAGAATAAAGGATATTAAAGAGGTTTCTCTTTGCAAATTTTCATATACCCGAAATTGCTTCGCTGCCAGCGGGCCTTTTCAGTACCCCGGCGAAGTTGTATTGGCACCATGCATGCATTTACCTGCTGCCAGCAGACCTGTTCAGTATCCCAATGGGTTTACAAGCACTTCCCACAACTCTTCTTAATAATTTTTTTTTTTCATGGATATATAGCTGAGCGGGGTGACGCTGAAAATTTTGATATTTTAACATATTTTTTCATACCTCATCATAATTTTTTAGAACTGTCCTAAATTTAGATCCAGAGATGTTTTATTGAAACAAACAACTTCCTAAGATAGGGAGACATCATCTGATTCATTCCTTTACGGAATAGGGACAACGTAAAAAGATAATGGATGATCATGACGAACTTTACTTAGATATCGGAATCAACCATCTTCTTTTAAACAACAGAATTTTCCAACATAAATTTCAGAAATATACCATTGATGTTTGTACAAATTTTTCAGAAGTTATTTCAGTGAAGAAAAATTCTTTTATCTTTGTCTGAATATCTCAGTGTATAGGTATGTGTATTTCCAAAGACAAAAACTAATAAATTCAAATCAAAATAAAAAACAGAAAGCAAACGAAAATGCAAACAAAAATAAAATATTTACATAATATACAAGGGTAGTTATCAAGCAAAGTATCTCTTCAGGGCTTGGCCATTCACTGGGTAGGTGTCAAGCTTCCCTTCAATATTCTGCAATCGAAAAGAACTGGTACCCAACTTTTCAACAATTAAAAATGGTCCAAGCCATAAGTTTTGAAATTTAGTGTGCTCTTCCTTTCCCTCATGCGGTTTGTCCCATTTCAAGACGAGATCACCTACTTCAAAATTCCTATCAGAAACAGAATTAGAATCGAACCATATTTTAACCAATTGTTGATGTTTATCTAAATTACATTTAGCTTGGGCTCTTACCTCTTCTAGCTTCATCAAAGCATTAATTCGGTTTTCCAAAGGGGGACAATCTTCTTCTTGGAATTTCTGTGACAATTGTAGTGAAGGAAGAAGAATGTGAGGTCGCAGAATTGCTTCTCTGCCATAAACGAGAAAAAAGGGGGAGTTACCTACAACAGCTTTTTGCGTTACCCTATCAGCCCATAATGCATTTAGCAGTGCATTGTGCCAATTCTTGTGATTTTCAACCACGGTTCTCTTGATGATTTTAATCAAGTTCTTGTTTGTTGATTCTGCCAATCCGTTTCCCTGGGGGTAATATCTAGTAGAGTACTTCAGCTTAATTCATTTTTCCAAAGCGAACTCGCTCATCTCAAGAGAGGAAAAGTAAGAAGAATTATCGAATACTAAATAGTCAGGGATACCGAAACGAGTGATAATATTCAAATTTAGAAAGGCAATTACCTGACTGGTGTTGATAGTTCTTAGCGCAGCAGCTTCAGACCATCGAGTAAAGTAATCTGTGGCTATCACAATAAACTTTTGTTGTTGTGAGGATGGAGGGTTGATTGGACCTATGATATCAAGGCCCCATTGCTGAAAAGGAGAAACTACTAAAACGGGCTGCAGAGGAAGGGCTAGTTTTTGCAATTTCCCTAACGCTTTCTGACATATAATACATTTATGACACAAGGCATGGGCGTCTCTAAAAAGTGTGGGCCAGTAATAACTGGCTTCTAGAACCTTATGAGCAGTGGTGTCACCACCAAAGTGACCACCAGCTTCTCCTGCATGCAACTCTAGCAAGACTTTTTCTGCTTCGTCTTTTTCAAGACAATGCATCAGTACGCCGTCAAAACTCTGACGAAATAGGATACCATTAACCAGATGAAAGGAGACAGACTTTAATCCCAACGCTCTTCTTTTAGCAGGGTCTAGGTGATGGGGGGTTGATCTATGTTCAAGACATAATCTTATATCGTCGTACCAAGGACTAACAAGGTTTTGTGCGCTACAGATTAGACTTCGATCACTTTGCCCTAGGTTTGACGTATCACTTTCTTCTTGTTTTTCTACTGCTGAATCAGAAACTAACTTGCATAACCCTTGGCCTCTCACTATCTAAGCTGGGGTGATTTCTAAGTCATACTCCTGCAAGGAGGTGACCCAGTTGGCTCTCTTTTCTCCTAGTTCCTTCTGCACTAATAGGTTCCTCACGGCTGGGTAGGGGACAATGACTTTCGTCCTTGACTTCAAAAGATAAGACTGGAAGTGCTTAACTTCTTTGAAACCAGCGTAGGCATACCGATGTACCACTGGGCAATTATGTTCAACACCTTTGAAAACAGAGCTCATAAAGGCAATGGGTACTTCATGGTTTTCGACATTCTTTTGAGTTAGGACGGCGACATAAGAACGGTCAGAAGAGAAAGTGTAGTGTAAAGTCTTGAGAAAAATCTGGGCTCATGAGAGATGGAGTGTCTATTATGGCCTTCTTTATTGCATTAAAATCTTGGTTTTCTAGGGGTCCCCAGTGATATTTGGTGTCTTTCTTGATTAGGTTCTACAAAGGCCTGACCATTTCGGAGAAGCTGCGGACAAATATTCTCACGAAGTTAATCTGGCCTAAGAAAGACTGCATAGATTTTTTGGATGTAGGAGGGGGAAGTTTTGAAATGCATTGAGTCATTTCGGGTATCAATAATCATCCCTTCACTAGACACAATGAATCCTAGGAGTTTACCTTGTTCTACTGCAAAGATGGACTTTTGGGGGTTCAAGGAGATGTCGTATTTATGACATCGCAATAGGACGGCTCGTAAGTGAGCTAGATGATCGTTTTTGTTTTTAGAAAATACAGTCACATCATCTAAGTAAACTACGACGGACTTATTGATTAAGCCTCGGAAAGCAATGTCCATTGCTCTCTGAAAAGTGGCACCGGCATTAATCAATCCAAAAGGCATTTTGCGATAAGCATAAGTGCCCCATGGGGTATGGAAGGTAGTTTTTAGTTGGTATGGTGGAGACACCAGGACTTGGTTGTATCCAGAGAAACCATCTAGTAAGGATAGCCTCTCAGAACCAGATACCTGTTGAAGGATCTGTTCCATGGGTGGGACAGGATAGTTGTCTTTATCAGACACTCTATTGAGGTTTCGGAAATCGACGCAGAGCCGAATTTCCCCACTTTTCTTCCGGACCGGGACAAGGTTAGAGACCCATTGAGTGTGCCTAACTGGAAAAATTATCTTAGCATTTATGAGCTTATTCAATTCTTTTTGAATGGTCGGTTCGAGTTTAGGATGCATCTTCCTCAGTTTTTGTTGAAAGGGTAAGGTTTGGGACTTCATCGGGATGACATGCTGTATGATATTAGGGTCGAATGTTTTAAGGTCATCATATGTCCATGAAAAGACATCTTTAAATTATTTGAATAATTTGATAAATGCAGTTTTTTCTTGTCGAGAACACCCCAACCCTAGATTAATGCATTGAGGATTTTCATTAGTTCCTAAGTTTACTTTTTCATAAGATAACGAGGAACTATTGGTTTTACAGTTGACCATATTTTTAAATGTATCTTCAAAATCATAAAACTTTTCTAATCTATCTACAGATTTGGGTATGGAATTTACCATGTTCGATAGAGCTTCAGGAGTTTTCGAATCAGGTATTACCATAAAATCGCGCAAATTTCCATCATGTGTGTGTTTGTCTATCACCGCGCCCTGAAAAGTTTCTTCCATGTGTAGAAAGTTAATAATCTGTTGATCGTCGTCAAATACTCTCCAGTTCATGATGTTGTCAGGAACAGATGGCTGAAACAACAGCTCAACGGAGAATGCATCTGGGGACAAGCCTTCTGTAGGAAGAAGTTTACAAGCTACATTATCTAATAAACCTTCTTCGGAGTTATTCAATCTAGGAATAGAATTTATATTGAAAGCGGAAAAGTTATTCATTAAATTCCATACCTCAGACTAGTATCTTTTGAGATGCGGAGACAGACAGTGGATAGAGTCTCTTACCTGTCTAACCACTATTTCAGAGTCACCAAATAAGATTAAATTTTGAATGTTCATATCCGAAGATTTTCTGAGACCTTGCAGTAAAGCCTCATATTCTGCAGTATTATTAGTACATTCAAATTCCAACCTACATTCTATCAATGTTTTGTTACCTGTCGGATCGATAATGACGCAGCCTACTCTAGCTCCTTCTTTGGACTTTGACTCGTCAAAATAAAGAGACCAGATTGGATTTCCATCAGGTACATGAGAACGTTACGTGGAAGCGGTTGGCAGTGCGTACGTTGCAATCTCGGACTATTGTTCTGGATTGGTGATAGGTGAAGCCTCGGCCATGAAGTTGTCGAAGAAGGTGTCCATCCCTTGTACTTCAAGTGAATCAGCAGAAGGTGTATACGGTTCGTTGGGATCATTCAAATCTGTGACCGTGAACTTAAGGTAGCGTTCACGATTTACTTTGATTTTATTAGGCTTACCGTTCTCTGGAAGCCATAGATGGGACCAATCTGTCGTGAAATAACCATGTAGCTGCTCCGACTAGTCCTTGCTCAAAAACAAACCATACACTTCTGGAATATCCACGACAATTATATCAATAACCTGATGAACCTTGGGGTTAAACAATAATCTAATAAGCACATTCTTTAGTTCGCCTATAACTTTGACATTGGTCCGATCAAGTTGTATGATTTTTAAAGTCGAGGGTTCAACTTCAACATTAATCTTCTGGCAAACAGACCAAGGCATCACATTGGATGACGCCCCTGAGTCTACCATACAATTGTGCATGTTTCTTTTAAAGATCTCAAAAGTTAATAGGAAAGGAGGTTCAGTTTTGCGAGTGCTAAGAGTAGTAGCTTGTGGCTTTTTACTCGCAGTTTCTAAAGCTACTTTATCTACATTATTTACATTATTTACAGGAAGGCTTCCTTTATCTTGAGGATCAGGATTATTTTTAGTGGGAGTCTTCTGAGGGACTTTGTTTTGCACAACCTTGTTACCATTAGAATTACTATTTTTTCCATTCTCTGAAATATTTTGCAACATTTTCTGAAGCAGAAATGGAAACTTCAATAACTCATAAATAGAAATGTTAGCCCTTAACTTTTTAAGATATTCAACTACATCATAATCTAAGTTGGGGTTCACATTACTCTGTTTAGTCTCGGTTGATTTAGATTGCTTTGGAGGCGAAGTTGTGGTGTTTTCGGAAGAAGGCTTGTTGGTTGTCTTACTCCTGGTGTTATAGGGATGTATTGTCTCGAAGTTAGCTTGGAATATGCTATCTGAGAAGTGTCCAAAAATGTTTGGAGAATACTCTTCTTCTTGAACTGTCTCTTTTTCAACTACCTCCTCAGGAATCTCAGGAGGCATCAAGTTATCTTGGGCTTCTAGAATTGTTTGAAGGGCGCATTGCAGACTTTCTAGATTTAGGCCTTTGGTGGTTGGATTAGGTCGGTTGGTAGGAAAAGGCTTCTGGAACGGGGGTTTGTAAGGTCCTTTGCTCGAGGAAGCTTCTTCGGTCAACCTTTTCAAGTCTATGACTTGATTTGACAGTTTTTGAACAACTTTGGTTAAGTTTTCTAAATCAAGGTTTTCAGGTTGTGTTTTACTTTGAATTGGTCTGGGGAGGATTTCAATCTTCTTTTTGGAAGAAGAAATAGTCTCAGTTTCGTTGCTAGTAGATTCCTTAAGACTGAGTATGTCTTTTTCAATCTGGCTGGCCTCCTCGAAGGCTTCTAGCAACGTGGCTTTCTTAGATCATTTAACCCAAATGGCTATGATTTGATGCAAAGCTTTAGTGTAGTATGCTATTATAAGACTCTCAACAGGCATGGAATCTGCAGGGATTTATTTTTTGAGTGTTAAGAATATTTGATTAAAATCTTTAACTTTTTCTTTTAGGTTCATTCTTAATCTAGAAATATCCATGACTAGGACTTCCAGAGATTTACCGTCTCCGAATTTTTCCAAAAAGCATGACTCAAACGTTTCCCAAGACGCGATGGTATGGGGTTGCTGGGCAAAGTACCATGTGGATGCATTACCCTCGAAAGTATAAGGGAACAACCTACAAACAATGTATTCATGTTCGACATTGCAGAGTCTTATGGCTAACATAAACTTTTTAATGTGATCTTCAGTGATCTGTTTTGAGTCAGGATCAAACTTGGGAAGCCATTTCTCTGGATGCTTAGGTAAAGGGTGTTGATCACCAGGTACAACTATGGCATCCTGATCAAGCCAAGGTCTAGCAGGGTTGTTCTAATTC
>ML801409.1:78657-94680 GCA_009831015.1 Picea engelmannii | reverse complement strand
GAGGGAGGAAACCCGCACCGAATTATCCAGGAGCTTCTCGTAAATGATAGTTGTAGTGCTCTTCGAGTTTGATTAAAGGACAAACAAGACATAAAAATTACAACAATCTTATAATTTATAAATCTTAACAATTAGGTAAACCTGTATGCAAAGACTTATACAGAATAATTCAATTGATGAAGAAGAGAAATCTATCATTCATTAACTAAATCAAATAATTGTTGTATTTTTAAGTATTGAAAGAAATCAGACATGGATCATAATAATTTAATTCATATCATTTTGCAAAAGACCATGATAGCTAAAGTAGTCACTAATCAAGTGCAAATTGATAAGCATAAACATGAAACAAGAGATTGATATTATGAAAGCGAAAGTTGTAGCAGAACATTAACTTCTGTCTCATTTTGTATTAGATATCCATAGCCTGGTTCTCCCACAAGTGAGGATGATCCTTATTACAAAAATAATAAGTATTTATATGTTTTCCACGGGGTAAAACCTCCCTGTGGAAATTATCAAAACTGTTTACATAAATCTGGGTAGATATCCTCAGTTTAACAAAACTAGGAATCTACAATAAAACTAAAATACACAAATATTCCCCTAGCCTATCCAACATATCCCCTGCAATTCGAATTTACCTGAATAGGGTCAAAAATAGACAAGTTAGAAGGATCTTTTATTAATAAAATGGTAAAAAATCAAATTTTATAGGCTAGCAACAGAATCTTGCGATTCTGTAGCTGGTCTAAATAAGACACAGAATCAACATTAAAATCGATTAAAAATCTTTTAAATAATTCCATTTGATTGACATCCAATAGCCATTTGAAAACGAATCATTCAATTTGAATTTTTTATACCATTCGAAATCAAACAGGATCAAAATTATTCAACCGAATACAGAGATAGGTGTACTCTGTTTCTTTGGTTTCCACAAAATCGAACGAATAGAATCATAATCCAACAGTTGTAAAATCATTTGATATTCAATTGAAAACGATATAATCAAACAAATCGTAGACAATTTTTACCCTGCCTCTTAGACAAGAGACACGATTGATTCCAACAAGATCATTTCCAAATCAACATAACTGTATAACAAACGGTCCAGGCCAAGAACGAATTAAATCATTACTGACTCATGAATCAACTTAAATGAAATCATAACAGGATGTAACAGAGTTCATAAGAGATATCCAATCATTTTTTATTAGCCAAATGGGTCGACCAGATCGATTGACCTTGGCCAAAATCGTTCCGTTCAAACGAATTATAATCGGATTTAAAATATATACCAATCGTCGATCTGGATTTAGCCAACATCGTTTTACAAATCAAACTCAAACGGAGCATTGATTTATGATACAAATCTAACTCATGAAAATGATCGAACTAACAACAGTCCAATCGAGCGAATCAATCAGCTAGAGGTTAGCATAGTTGTTATGAATCTAATCCATTCCATGATTCGGGCATATTTGCATAGGCTTAAATAAGAGCATTGTTTTCATACAAAACAAAGTATTTCTTTCCAAATTGAAACCGAACAGAGTTGTATTCCGGATTTGAAAATTATATGACACAACATATTACAAGATCATAAAAACCAAACTCATTGAAATCGTTTACCAATCATAGCATATGAATCATAACGACATCAAATCCAAACATGATCGTATTCTAAATTGAGCACAAAAACTTCCTGTTTGAAGTGGATACAAATGAATTGAATTGAAAGCAAACCATCAATTTCGTTAATTCAATCAGACAAACTAACAAATTGAATCCAAACGAAGACCATTCAAATCCAAATAAAAATCTATGAGCAAATCGTATATCAAATCAAAATTTCGTTTATTTTTAGCAAAACGAAACAATGTACAGGATGAACACCAAACGACAGAGCCATTTTGAAATATAAACAGAGCTATTTGAGAACCAAATTTGACTCATTATATTAATCCTGTTCATTCACAAAACTAAAACGATATCAAAATCATACCTGTATGGTGAACAAAAGGCTTGATCACGACAATTTGGAGTTGATAATGGCTGTGGCGGATTCAACATTCTTGAAAAGGATGGAGCCTGTTGTCTTTTGTTTCTTATTAGTTGCTTGGAGTTGGTCTCTTTGGCTGGTCAACACTGCAATTTGATCTTCCAGTGATTATATTTTCGATTGGAGTATGGGAACATCAATGTAGTATCGTTACAACCATAAATTGCATTGGTCACAGGAAGACTGCGTGGGGTTTGAAAGAGAAGGCGAGGGTTTGATCACATTGTTGAGGGTTTCATTAGGCAATTTAATCCCTGGGTAATTGGGATCATTCCTTAGGCAGGGGGGAAGATTCATCATGAAATCATAAGGTGGTTCGGGACATAAACAATGCGAGTAAGGGTACTCGTTGGCTAAGAAACGTTCTATGTCAGAGTCCGAATCCTCACTAAGGACAATAGGCTCTGACTCAACATAGGGTTTAGGTTTGTTCCTATCCATCCTTGAAATCATCCGAGTGTTCTTTTTACCCTTAGCATTAGCAGTAGGGTTTGATTTAGCCTTTTTGTTCATAGGTTTCTTTATAGCCTCGACATTCTCATTTCCAACGTCTGGTAAGTCAATAGCAAGGTCGACCAAAGTCTTAGGAGAGGGCAACAGGATATGGAAGGGCACAGGTGGCTCGGCCTTGGTTTCATTTATCACAGGCTTGTCAACTTGGATAGGGTCTATGTCATCGAAACCATTACGAGCGACGAAATCTTTCCAGTTATCACCATGTAAACTCAAATGATAAACAATGATAAGCTTAATAAGTCCATGGTGGAACAGGGTACTGTCAGCCTTCTTCCTTTTAAACCTTTTCGAAATTTTATATAGGCTACATTGAAAGTAAAAGGGAAAATTCAACAGGTACCCCATAAAGTTCATTAAAAAACGCAGGTGGTAGAGGAAAACAAGTTCGTATTCACAGGTCACAAACTGTTTGACTATCATCAAAACATCATGCCAACGTGTTTTAAGTGCAGAGATGGGAATACATCTGTCACAAGAGGTGACCTTTCGGGAAACAAATAGTAGTGGCCATGGAACCTCTTCCACTTTCAAATTCTTGAACCAACGTTGGCCCGTGGTAGGTAACCCTGTTGCAGAATTGATAAAATCCTCGTTGATTTCCAACTGGATGTCACCCACCTTGGCTCTAAAGCCATCAAACGTTAGGGTGAACTGTTGTGCCACACATAGATTAAAACCCTCGAATCGTTGTATGAAGGTAAGTTATCCGTTATCCTTCAAGTCTTTGTGGGCATTGTCAAATAACAGTAAGGCTTGGCTGTCATTTGGCTCAATTCGCACGACTAGTGCCATGGAGCCAAGCACACAGTAAGTCTAGGGTTTGGGTCATAGCATAAACAGGAGTAGAGCACATGAAGGATTTCTCGGGGTAACAGAGGTAAATGGAGATAAGGGATAGGAATTAATTCCATCGTGTGAAGATGGTGGAGTTTATCTCTGCCATGCATGATAATTATTGCCAAGGTACAACCAGTAGCTTTCATAGCTATTCAACCCACTATTCTATAGTTCAACAATCATGTCACTTGGATGACCAATGAAAATAGTGGCAGGTGTATAAACCAACGCGCGCAATTGAAACATTATTCCATAGTATTAAACCATCAACATACGATTTGAAATAAATGCCAAATATTTAACCATGCGCCAAAGTATTGAAACAACTCATATCAAGAGTTTAACCACTGTTGCAATGGGTATTCATATATAATCAACAAGCCAATAGTTATGAAAACATGCACATAGGCATGATATCAAAAGACATGTATAAAATGTTTAATTATAACCCCTATGTATTTTCATGAAACCAATGATCAAGTAGGTCAAATAAAATGCCAATCCAAATGCCAATGTGTTACAAACTCAATGAAACCAAGTCACACGATCAATACAAGAATGTCTAATGGGTATAGTTCGAAAGTTTTACCAGCGGCATAATGATAAGTGAAAAGTAAGTGCAATGGGCATATTGACAAAAAAGATCATGACAGTCCAAATAATGATTCCAATGCGACTTCGAAAGACCAAGTTTTCATGCTTACAGTCATGAAAACAAAACGAAGGTGAATGTGCAAGTGTCGCAAAAATTGAAAATGTCGTTCATTTGAAAATTGCGACGGAAAATTGATGTTTGCAAAACATTTGTGTAGGCAGCTTATAAGACAATGGAAAAACGTGGATTGGTTGCCAACACTTTGAAAATTATATAACACAGTACATTAAAAGATCGTAACAACCAAACTCACGAAATCATTCGACAATCACAGCATACAAACTAAATCAAATCAAAATGTGATCGTACTCTAAATCAAGCATGAAAACTTCTTGTTCTGAGTAGATACAAAAAAAATCCAATTAAAAACAAACCATGAATTTCGTCAACTCAATCAAATCAAATCCAATCGAAAACCAATCAAAACCAATAAAAATCTATCAGTGACTAAACTGGGAATGATCAAATCATGTATCTAAAACGAAATTCCATTTATTTTTAGCAAAGCRAAAAATATAYAGGATGAMCACATTATGACAGAGCCATTTCGAAATATAAACAGAGCTATTCGAAGACCAAATTCCAAWCACTATATTAATCCTGGTCATTCACAAAACTAAAATGATATCAAAATCGATACCTGTATGACGAGCAGAAGGCTTGATTGTGACAATTTGGAGTTGATAACGGCTGTGGCCGATTCAACATTCTTGAAAACGATGGAGCCAGTCGTCTTCTGCTTCTTATCAGTTTCTTGGAGTTTGTCTCTTTGGCTGGTCAACACTACAACTTGACTTTCCAGCGATTGAATTTTTTATTGGAGTAGGGGAACATCGATGTAGTATCGTTCCAACCACAAATCACATTGGTCATAGGAAGACTGTGTGGGCTTTGAAAGTGCAGGTGAGGGTTTGATTACATTGCCAAGGGTTTCGTTAGGCAGTTTGATACCAGGGTAGCTAGGATTATTCTTTAGGCAAGGGGGAAGATTCGTCACAAAATCATAAGGTGGCTCGGGGCATAAACCCTGTGAGTAAGGGTACTCAATGGCTAGGAAACGTTCTATGTCAAAGTCTGAATCCTCACTAAGGATTATAGGCTTCTGCTCAACTGAGGGTTTAGGTTTGGTCCTAGCCATTCTCGAAATCAGCCGAGCGTTCTTTTTACCCTTGGCATCAACAATAGGGTTTGCCTTGGTTTTTTTTCTTATAGGACTTTTAATAGTCTCAAACTTCTCAGTTATAGCATCAGGTAAGTCCACATCAGGGTCGATCGAGGGTTTAGGAGAGGGCAGTAGGACATGGAAGGGCACGGGTGGTCCGACCTTGGTTTCATTTACCACAGGCTTGTCAACCTGGACAGGGTCTGTATCATCAAAACCATTTCGAGTGATGAAAGCTCTCCAACTATCACCATGTAAACTCAAGTGATAAACAATGATAAGTTTAATAAGTCCATGGTGGAACAGGCTATTGTCAGCCTTCTCCCTTTAAACCTTTTCGACATTTTATATAGGCTACGCTGGAAGTAAAAGGGCACATTCAACGAGTATCCCATAAAATTCATTAACAAACGTAGGTGGTAGAGAAAAATGAGTCCATATCGACCTTCACAGGTCACAAATTGCTTAATTATTATGAAAAGGTCATGCCATCGTGTTTTAAGCATGGATATGGGCATACCTCTGTCACAAGATGTGACCTTCTGCAAGACGAACAGAAGTGTCCATGGATCCTCTTCCACTTTCGAATTTTTGAACCAACGTTGTCCCGAGGATGGTAACCCTGTAGCAGAACTAATAAACTTCTCATCGATTTCCAACTGGATGTCACCCACCTTGGTTCTACAACCATCAAAAGTCAGAGCAAACTGTTGTGCCACAAATAAGTTAAAACCCTCAAACCTTTGCACGAAGGTGAGCCAACCATTATCCTCCAGGTGTTTCCGGGCATTGTCAAATAGTAGCAAGGCTTGTCTACCGTTCGGCTCGATTCGCACCACTGGCGCCATGGAGCCAAGCACATGGTGAGTCCAGGGTTTGGATCATAGCACACACAGGAACAAAGTGCACGAAGGGTTACCTGAGCTAACAGAGGTAAACGGGGATAAGGGATAGGCATAAATGACAGCGTACGAAGGTGGTGGAGTTTATCTCTGCCATGCATAATAGTTATTGCCAAAGTACAACCGTCAGCTTATAGTTGTTCTACCCATTATAGTTCAAAAATCATGTCACTTGGCCAACTAATGAAACCAATGTTAAATGTATAAGCCATCGCGCGCAATAAACGTTATGCCATAGTTTTAAACCATCAACATACAGTTTGAAACCAATGCCAAATGTTTAACCATGCGCCAATGTATTGTAACAGCTCATATCAAGAGTTTAACCAACGTGCCAATGGGTCTTCATATAATCATCATGCCAATAGTTATGAAAACACGATCATAGCTATCATAATAAAAGACATATATGAAGGATTCAACCATAACCCCTATGTATTTTCATGAAACCAATGGTCAAGTAGGTTAAATAAAAATGTCAATGCATTACAAACTGAATGAAACCAAGTCACACAATCAATCCAAGAATGTCCAATAAGTACAGTTCAAAAGTTTTTCCAACTGCATAATGATAACTGAAATGTAAGCGCAATGGGCATATCATCAAGAAGCACAAAAAAAAATGATTTTAATGCGACTACGAAAGACTATGTTTTCACACTTATAGTCGTGAAAACAAAAAGAAGGTAAATGTGCAAATGTCGCAAAAATAAAAGTGTCGTTTACTTGAAAATTGCAACAAAGAATTGATGTTTGCAAAAACATTGGTGTAGGTAGCTTATAAGACAATAAAAAAATGTGAATTGGCTGCCAACAATGGCGACACACTGGTAGAAGCAGTTATCTCTGCCAAAAAGGAACAAATTCAGATTAGGATAGCAAAGATAATTCCAACTCAAAAATAACAACCAGAAAATTGTATAAACATCATCGTTAACCAACTATTCCAGCAGTGTTTTAAAAGATGAAAATTGATAATAGTCTTAAGACCAGCAAGTCATGATATTAAAGATAAAATCTCCAATACTGTTGGCATAGC
The DNA here is from genome assembly GCA_009831015.1 of Picea engelmannii. Taxonomy (NCBI): domain Eukaryota; kingdom Viridiplantae; phylum Streptophyta; class Pinopsida; order Pinales; family Pinaceae; genus Picea; species Picea engelmannii. Next base: position 87,504 of record ML801409.1, on the reverse strand, counting down.
CACTGCTTCTAGCAGGCGTCCATAGCCTCGACAGGGTTGCCATTTAACCCACTCTGACATCTGTATCCTGCCAAGAAGTTCTGGATTAGAGTAAAGGACATTAAGAGGATTATTATTTGCAAATTTTCATAAACCCGACATTGCTTCGCTGCCAGCGGGCCTATTCAGTACCCCGGCAAAGTTGTCTTGGCGTCATGCATGCATTTACTCGCTGCCAGCAGACTTGTTCAGCATCCCGACAAGTTTACAAGAACTTCTCACAACTCTTATTAATAATTTTATTATTATTTTTTTTTCATAGATATATAGTTGAGCGGGGTGACGCTGAAAATCATGATATTTTAACATATTTTTTTCATACCTCATCAGAATTTTTTAGAACTGTCCTTTATTTAGATCTAGAGATGTTTTATTTACAAAAACAACTTCCCAAGGTAGGGAGACATCTTCTGAGTCATTCCTTTACAGAATAGGGATAGCGTAAAAAGATAATAGATGATCATGACAAGCTTTACTCAGAGATCGAAATCAGTCAACTTCTTTCACACAACATACTTTTTCCAACACAAATATAAATTTCAGAAATATGGCATTGATGTTTATACAAATTTTCTTAGAAATTATTTCAGTGAAGGAATTTTCTATTGTCTTTGTCTGAATAGATCAGTAAACAGGTGTGTGTATTTCAAAGAAAACACAAACTGATAAATTCAAAGAAAAAACAAAAACTAAAAAGCAAATGAAAAAGCACAAAAAAGCAAAATATGTACATAATATACAAGGGTTGTTATCAAGCAAAGTATCTTTTCAGGGCCTAGCCATTCACCAAATAGGTGTCAAGCTGCCCTTCAAGATTCTGCAATCGAAAGGAACTGGGACCCAACTTTTCAGCAATTAAAAATGGTCCAAGCCATAAGTTTTGAAATTTTGTGTGCTCTCCCTTTCCCTCATGCGGTTTGTCCCATTTCAAGACGAGATCACCTACTTCAAAATTCCTATCAGAAGTAGAGTTAGAATCGAACCAGCTTTTAACCAATTGTTGATGTTGATCTAACTTACGTTTATCCTGGGCTCTTACCTCTTCTAGCTTCATCAAAGCGTTAATTCGGTTTTCTAGAGGGGGACAATCTTCTTCTTGGACTTTCCGTGATAGATGAAGTGAATGAAGAAGAATGTGAGGTGGCAGAATTGCTTCTCTGCCATAGACGAGAAAAAAGGGGGAGTTACCTACAACATCTTTTGGAGTTACCCTATCAGCCCACAATGTGTTTAGCAGTGCATTGTGCCAATTCTTGTGATTTTCAACCACCGTTCTCTTGATGATTTTAATCAAGTTCTTGTTTGTTGATTCTGCCAATCCTTTGCCCTGGGGGTAATAACTAGCAGAATACTTCAGATTAATTCCTTTTTCCAAATCAAACTCGCTCATCTCAAGAGAGGAAAAGTAAGAAGCATTATCGAAAACTAAACAGTCAAGGATACCAAAATGAGTGATAATATTCGAATTTAGAAAGGCAATTACCTGACTGGTGTTGAAAGTTCTTAGTGCATCAGCTTCAGACCATCGAGTAAAGTAATATGTGGTTGTCACAATAAACTTGTGTTGTTGCGAGGACGGAGGGTTGATTGAACCTATGATATCAAGGCCCCGCTGCTGAAAAGGGGAATCTACTGAAACAGGCTGCAAAGGAAAGGTTGGTTTTTGTAACCGCCCTGATGCTTTCTGACAGATGATACATTTACGACACAAGGCATGGGTATCTATAAAAAGTGTGGGCTAGTAATAACCGGCTCTTAAAACCTTATGAGCAGTGGTGTCACCACCAAAATGACTGCCAGCTTCTCCTGCATGCAACTCTAGCAGGACTTTTTCTGCTTCGTCTTTGTCAAGACAACGCATCAGTACACCGTCAAAACTTTGACGAAACATGATACCATTAACCAGATGAAAGGAGGTAGAATTTAATCTCAATGCTCTTCTTTTAGCGAGATCCAGGTGATGGGGATCTAACCCATGTTCAAGACAGAGTCTTATATCGTCATACCAAGGACTGACAGAGTTTTGTGCTCAACAGATTAAACTTTGATTGCTTTTTCCTAGGTTTGACGTATCGCTTTCTTCTTGTTGTCCTGCCGCTGAATCAACAACTAACTTGCATAACCCTTGGCCTCTCACTATCTGATCTGGGGTAATTTCTAAGTCATACTCTTGCAAGGAGGTGACCCAGTTAGCTCTCTTTTCTCCTAGCTCCTTCTGCACTAACAGGTTCCTTACGGTTGGGTAGGGGACAATCATTTTTGTCCTTGACTTCAAAAGATAGGAACGAAAGTGCTTAACTGCTTTGAAAACAACGTAGGCTTGCTGATATACTGTTGGGTAATTAAGTTCAGTGCCTTTGAAAGCAAAGCTCATAAAGGCAATGGGTACTTCGTTGTTTTCGGCATTCTTTTGGGTTAGGACAATGACATAGGAATGGTCAGAAGAAAAAGTGTAGAGTGTAAAGTCTTGAGAGAAATATGGGCTCATGAGAGACGGAGCATCTATTATGGCCTTCTTTATTGCATTAAAAGCTTGATTTTATAGGGGTCCCCAGTGATATTGGGTGTCTTTCTTAATCAAGTTCTATAAAGGCCTGACCATTTCGGAGAAACTGGGGACGAATCTTCTCACGAAGTTAATCTGGCCCAGGAAAGACTGCATAGATTTTTTGGATGTAGGAGGGGGAAGTTTTACGATGACTTGATTCCTTTCGGGGTCAATAATCATCCCTTCACGAAACACAATGAATCCTAAGAGTTTACCCTGTTCTACTGCAAAGATGGATTTTTTTGGATTCAATGAGATGCCGTATTTTCGACATAGTTGTAGAACGGCTCGTAAGTGAGCTAGATGATCGTTTTTGTTTTTGGAAAATATAGTCACATCATCTAAGTAAACTACAATGGAATGATTGATTAAGCCTTAGAAAGCAATGTCCATTTCTCTCTGAAAAGTGGCGCCAGCATTAATCAATCCAAAAGGCATTTTGCGATAAGCATAAGTGCCCCACGGGGTACGGAAGGTAGTTTTTAGTTGGTCTGGTGGAGACATTAGGAATTTTTTGTATCCAGAGAAACCATCTAGTAAGGATAGCCTCTCAGAACCAGATACCTGTTGAAGGATCTGTTCCATGGGCGGGACAGGATAATTGTCTTTATCAGATGCTCTATTAAGGTTTCGGAAATCGACGCAAAGTCGGATTTCCCCACTTTTCTTCCAGACTGGGACAAGGTTAGAAACCCACTGAGTGTGTCTAACAGGAAAAATTATCTTAGCATTTAGGATCTTATTCAATTCTTTTTGAACGGTCGGTTCGAGTTTAGGATGCATTTTCCTTAGTTTTTGTTGAAAGGGTAAGGTTTGGGGCTTCATCGAGATGACATGCTATATGATGTTAGGATAAAAAGTTTTGAGGTCATCATATGTCCATGCAAAGACATATTTAAATTCTTTGAACAATTTAATAAATGCGGTTTTTTCTTGTCGAGAACACCCCAACCCTAGATTAATGCACTGAGGATTTTCATTAGTTCCTAAGTTTATTTTTCATAAGATAAAGAGGAACTGTTGGTTTTACAATTGACCGTCTTTTTAAATTTATCTTGAAAATCATAAAACTTCTCTAATCTAATTATGGATTTAGGGATCAAGTTTACCATATCCGATGAAGATTCAGGAGTTCTCGGATTTGGTATTACCGTGAAATCGCGCAAATCATCATCGTGTGTGTGTTCGTCTATCACTGTGCCTTGAAAAGTTTCTTCCATGTGCAGAAAGTTAATAATCTGTTGATCGTCATCAAATACTCTCCAGTTTGTTATGTTGTCGAGAATGGATGGCCAAAACAGAAGCTCAATGGAGAATGCGTCCGGGGACAAGCCTTCTGCGGGAATAAGTTTGGAAGCTACATTAGCTAATAAATCTGCTTTAGAGTTATTCAATCTAGGGATAAAATTTATATTGAAAGAGGAAAATTTATTCATTAAATTACATACCTCAGACTGGTAGCTTTTGATATGTGGAGACAAACAGTGGATAGAATCTCTTACCTGTCTGGCCACTATTTCAGATTCGCCAAAGACGGTTAAATTTTGAATGTTCATATCCAAATATTTTCTGAGACCTTGCAGTAAAGCCTCGTATTCTGCAGTATTATTAGTACATTCAAATTCCAACCTACATGCTATTAATGTTTTATTACCTACCGGATCAATAATGACGCAGCCTTCTCTAGCTCCTTCTTTGGATTTTGACCCGTCGAAATACAGAGACCAAATTTGATTTGCATCGGGTGCATGGAATCGTTGCGTGGAAACTGCTAGCTGCATATATGCTACAATCTCAGACTGTTGTTCTGGATTGGTGATAGGTGAAGTCTCGGCCATGAAATTTACGAAGAAGGTGTCCATCCCTTGTACTTCAGGTGACTCAGCAGAAGGTGTATATGGTTCGTTGGGATCGTTCAAATCTATGACTGTGAACTTAAGATAGCACTAACGATTCACTTTTATCTTGTTAGGCTTGCCATTCTCTGGAAGCCATAGATGAGACCAATCTATTGCAAAATAGTCGTGTAGCTGCTCTGACCAGTCCCTGCTTAAAAACAGACCATACACTTCTGGAATATCCACAACAATTATATCAATAACTTGATGAACCTTGGGGTTAGACGATAACCTAATAAGAACATTTTTTAGTTCGCCTATAACTTTGACATTTGTCCGATCAAGTTGTATGATTTTTAAAGTCGAGAGTTCAACTTCAGTGTTAATCTTCTGGCAAACAGAMCAAGGCATCACATTGGATGATGCCCCTGAGTCTACCATACAATTGTGCAYGTTTCTATTAAAGATATMGAAAGTTAACAGGAAAGGAGGTACATTTTTGCGAGTACTAAGAGTAGTAKCTTGTGACTTTTTACTCGCAGTTTCTAAGGCTACTTTATCTACATTATTTACATTATTTACATTACTTACATGAAGGCTTCCTTTATCTTGAGGATCGAGATTATTTTTAGTGGAATTCTTCTGGGSAGMTTTGTTTTGCACAACCTTGTTACCATTAGAATTACCATTTTTKCCATTCTCTGAGATATTTTGTAACATTTTTTGTAGCAGAAATGGAAACTTCAATAACTCATAAATAKAAATGTTAKCCCTTAACTTTTTAAGATCTTCAACAACATCATAATCTAATTTGGGGTTCACATTACTCTGTTTAGTCTCARCTGATTTAGATTKCTTTGGAGGCGAAGTTGTAGTGTTTTCGGTAGAAGGTTTGTTTGTTGTCTTACTCCTGGTATTATAAGGATGAACTGTCTCGAAGTTAGCTTGAAAGATGCTATCTGAGAAGTGTCCAAAAATGTTTGGAGAAGACTCTTCTTCTTGAACTGCCTGTTGTTCAACTACCTCCTCAGGGATCTCAGGAGGCATCAAGTTATCTTGTGCTTCTAGAATTGTTTGAAGGGCACATTGCAAACTTTCTAGATTTAGGCCTTCGGTGGTTGGGTTAGGTTGATTGGTGGGAAAAGGCTTCCGGAACGGGGGTTTGTAGGGCCCTTTGCTCGAAGAAGCTTCTTTGGTCGACCTTTTCAAGTCTATAACTTGATTTGACAGTTTTTGAACAACTTTGGTTAAGTTTTCTAAATCAGAGCTTTCAGGTTGTGTATTACTTTGAATAGGTCTGGGAAGGATTTCAATCTTCTTTTTGGAAGAAGAACTGGTTTCAGTTTCGTTGCTAGTAGAGTCCTTAAGACTAAGTATGTCTATTTCAATCTGGTTGGCCTCCTCAAAGGCTTCTATAAACGTGGATTTCTTAGATCGTTTAACCCAAATAGGTATTCTTTGATGCAAAGATTTGGTGTAATAAGCTATTATAAGACTCTCGGCAGGCATGGAATCTATAGGGATTTGGTTTTTAAGTGTTAAGAATCCTTGATTAAAGTCTTTAACTTTTTCTTTTGGGTTCATTCTTAAGCTAGAAAGGTCCATGACTAGGACTTCTGGAGGTTTACCGTCTCCGAACTTTTCCAAAAAGCATGACTCAAACTTTTCCCAAGACACGATGGTATGGGGTTGCTGGGCAAAGTACCATGTGGATGCATTACCCTCAAAAGTATACAGAAACAACCTATAGACAACGTCTTCATGTTCAACATTGCAGAGTCTTATGGCTAACATAAACTTCTTAATGTGATCTTCAGTGATCTATTTTGAGCTAGGGTCAAACTTGGGCAGCCATTTCTCCAAGTGTTTAGGCAAAGGGTGCTGAGCTCCAGGTATATCTACGACATCCTGGTCAAGCCAGGGTCTAGCAGGGTTGTTCTGATTTTACATTGGGGTAGTGGTTGTGGAAGGCTGAGAAGGGGAATTGCCTTTGTCAGAGGAATCTCCTCCAGAAGAGGAAGGAGATGATGGAGGTCGTGAAGGGGGTATCCCAGATCCTCCTACAACAGGATTCAAGATTGGATCTGAAGGATTCACAGTGAGACTAGTGTCACCTAATTGTTCTCTGATATCAGAGAAGTCCAAAGGTTGACCTCATGGACAGTTAGGTTGCCTCAAACGGGCTAAGGCACTATGTGTTTTTATAAGAGATTGGCGGAAAATCTCTTGTATGTCACCACCTATAGGATTAGGGGTTGTTGGATCAACTGTGATCTGTGGATCATCGGTTGATGTGGTTGTTGTTTGAAGGGGAATATTATCCTTTGAATGGCTTCTAGTCACTATAGGTGAGCAATTAGGTGGTGGAGGAGTCTTGCGACTGCCTCATGCCATTAATTAAGTTTAGGCCCTCCTTCTAGCGCCATTTGTTGACGGGAAAAATTGATCATCCGTCAACTGGAAGAGTGGAACCGGTCCGGGGGTGTCTAATAACCCAAGCCGTTTGGGATGAACCACTCTGATGGGTTTAGCGGCTCCATTAACCGATCTAAGGTCTTAAGAAAAAAAAAGAAAACAAATCTACAATAACTAATCTAACTAAAAATAACAATTAAAACAAACTAATAAACTAATCTAACTAAAACTAACTATTAAAACAAACAAACTAAACTAATCTAACTATTATATATATATAATCTACTAACTAATACTATACTAAATCTAACTAATTAATTATCTAATTACTAATGGGAATATAACTTATTCACAAAATGTACAATATCTACAATTTACAGATTTCAATAAAACCTGAAAAACTCATTTGCATTCTGTCCTAAGGCAGAGAGATATATTTTTGTTGATTTTATAATTTTATGAACAAGAAATAAAACAAAAACTAACTAAACTAAGCAACTAATATACTAATTCTAACTACAAATCTAACTAAACAGATATATAACTAAAATACTAATATTATACTAAACTAACAAAAAATAATTACGACTTGACCTGGAGAAATGCTCCAGATTTATCCTGTGTATGATGATTGTCTTAGCAGATCGTAGGGAGGAAACCCGCACCGAATTATCCAGGAGATTCTCATAAACAATAGCTGCAGTGGTCTTCAAGTATGATTACAAGACAAACAAGACATAAAAATCACAACAATCATATGATTTATAAATCTCCACAATTAGATAAACCCGTATGCAAAGACTTATACAAAATAATTCAATTGATGAAGAAGAGAAATCTGTCATTCATTAACTGAATAAAGTAATTGCTGTATTTTTAAGTATTGAAAGAAATCTGATATGGATTGAGACATTAATTAATTCATATCATTCTGCAATAGACTAAGATAGCTAAAGTAGTCTATAATCAATTGCTAATGACATGCATAAACTTGAAACAAAAGATTGATATTATGAAAGCGAAAGCTGTAGAAGAACATCAACTTCTGTCTCAATTTGTATTAGAAATACATAGCCTAGTTCTCCCACAAGTGAGGATGATCCTTATTACAAAAATAATAAGTATTTAAAGAGCTTCCACAGGGTAAAACATCCCCGTGGAAGTTATAAAACTGTTTACATAAAATCTGGGAAGATATCCCAAGTTTAACTAAACTAGGAGCCTAAAATAAAACTAAAACACACAAATATCTCTTGAACTATCCAACATGTCCTATGAAATTCGAATTTACCTGAAAAGGGTAAAAAATAGACAAGTTAGAAGGATCTTTTATTAATAAAATGATAAAAATCTAATTCTATAGACTAGCTAGAGAATCTTGCGATTCTGTAGCTGGTCTAAATAAGACACAGAATCAGTATTAAAATCGATTGAAAATCTTTTAAAGAATCAAATTCAATTAACATCCAATAGCTATTTGAAAACGAATCATTGAAATTGAAATGGTTATACCATTCGAAATCAAATAGGATCAATATCAATCAAATGACTACAGAGATAGGCGTACTCTGTTTCTTTTATTACCACAAAAATCGAATGATCAGAATCATAATCAACAGTTGTGAAATCGTTCGATATCAATTTGAAACTGATATAATCAAAACAAATCGTAGGCAATTGTTATGTTGCCTTATCAACAAGAGATACGATCGAATCCAAACAAGATCACTTTCAAATCATTATAACTGTATCGACATAGAAAATGATTCATGCCATGAGTGTATCAACTCAAACTGGTGCGAAAATCAATTCAAATGAAATCATAACAGGATCAATTAATTGGTAACAGAATTCGTAAGAATTATCCGATCGTTTGTTATTGCAAATTGGGGCAAACAAGATCGATTGACCTTGATCAAAATCGTTCCATTCAAATGAATTATAACCGGATTTGATAGAGATAACATAGGTCGACCATATCGTTTTGCAAATTAAAATCAAACAGAG
>ML801409.1:62752-77775 GCA_009831015.1 Picea engelmannii | reverse complement strand
CGATTGAATTTTTGATTGGAGTAGGGGAACATCGATGTAGTATCATTCCAACCACAAATCAAATTGGTCACAGGAAGACTGTGTGGGCTTTGAAAGTGCAGGTGAGGGTTTGATTACATTTCCAAGGGTTTCATTAGGCAGTTTGATACCAGGGTAGCTAGGATTATTCTTTAGGCAAGGGGGAAGATTCGTCACGAAATAATAAGGTGGCTCGGGGAATAAACCCTGTGAGTAAGGGTACTCACTGGCTAGGAAATGTTCTATGTCAAAGTATAAATCCTCACTAAGGATTATAGGCTTCTTCTCAACCGAGGGTTTAGGTTTGGTCCTAGACATTCTCGAAATCAACTGAGCATTCTTTTTACCCTTGGCATCAATAGTAGGGTTTGCCTTGGGATTTTTTCTTATGGGCCTTTTAATAGTCTCAAAATTCTCAGTTATAGCGTCAGGTAAGTCCACATCAGGGTCGGATGAGGGTTTAGGAGAGTGCAGTAGGACATGGAAGGGCACGGGTGGACCGACCTTGGTTTCACTTACCACAGGCTTGTCAACCTAGACAGGGTCTGTATCACCAAAACCATTTCGAGCGATGAAATCTCTCCAGCTATCACCGTGTAAACTCAAGTGATAGACAATGATAAGTTTAATAAGTCCATGGTGGAACAGGCTACTGTCAGCCTTCTCCCTTTTAAACCTTTTAGACATTTTATATAGGCTACGCTGGAAGTAAAAGGGAATATTCAACGGGTATACCATAAAATTCATTAACAAACATAGGTGGTAGAGAAAAATGAGTCCATATCGACCCTCACAGGTCACAAATTGCTTAATTATTATGAAAATGTCATGCCATTGTGGTTTAAGCATGGATATGGGCATAACTCTGTCACAAGATGTGACCTTCCGTGAGACGAACAAAAGTGGCCATGGAACCTCTTCCACTTTCGAATTTTTGAACCAACGTTGTCCCGAGGATGGTAACCCTGTAGCAGAACTAACAAACTTCTCATTGATTTCCAACTGGATGTCACCCACCTTGGTTCTACAACCATCGAAAGTTAGAACAAACTGTTGTGCCACAAATAAGTTAAAACCCTCAAACCTCTGCACGAAGGTGAGCCAACCATTATCCTCCAGGTGTTTCCGGGCATTGTCAAATAGTAGCAAGGCTTGTCTACCGTTCGGCTCGATTCGCACCACTTGCGCCATGGAGCCGAGCACACGGTGAGTCTAGGGTTTGGATCATAGCACACACAGGAGCAAAGTGCACAAAGGGTTACCCGAGCTAACATAGGTAAACGGGGATAAGGGATAGGCATAAATGGCAGTGTGCGAAGGTGATGGAGCTTATCTCTGCCATGTATAATAGTTATTTCCAAAGTACAACCGTCGGCTTATAGCTGTTCTACCCATTATAGTTCAACAATCATGTCACTTGGTCGACTAATGAAACCAATGTTAAATGTATAAACCAACGCGTGCAATCAACGTTATGCCATAGTTTTAAACCATCAACATACAATTTGAAACCAATACCAAATGTTTAGCCATGCACCAATGTATTGTAACAGCTCATATCAAGAGTTTAACCAATGTGCCAATGGGTCTTCATATAATCATCATGCCAATAGTTATGAAAACACTATCATAGGTATCATATTAAAAGATATATATGAAGGATTCAACCATAACCCCTATGTATTTTCATGAAACCAATGGTCAAGTAGGTCAAATAAAAATGCCAATGCATTATAAACTCAATGAAACCAAGTCACACAATCAATCCAAGAATGTCCAATAAGTACAGTTCAAAAGTTTTGCCAGTTGCATAATGATAAGTGAAATGTAAGTGCAATGGGCATATCATCAAGAAGGACAACAAACAATGATTTTAATGCGACTACGAAAGACTATGTTTTCACGATTACAGTGGTGAAAACAAAAAGAAGGTAAATGTGCAAATGTCGCAAAAATAAAAGTGTCGTTTACTTGAAAATTGTGACAAAGAATTGATGTTTGCAAAAACATTGGTGTAGGCAGCTTATAAGACAATAAAAAAATGTGAATTGGATGCCAACACCATACCATGAGGTAAATAGGCTGAACAAAAGTATGAAAAAGATAATGTTGATATGAAAATTTTACAAAGGATGGTAAAGAATTTATCTAATGAAATTGTGGAAATGAAAAGGAATGCAGGTGAAGGTACCTCTAACCAAATTCATTACATTCCCTTCTTCATGAAACCATCACCTTATAAGGCCATATAACTCCTCCGCTGCTAATCATAATATTGACCTAGGGTATGTGGCTTCTGATTAGTTTGTACTTACCACCAAGAACACCATTCTAAAAAATATTTCCCCCAATGGGTGATTTCCATGAATTTAATAGTCAATGGCTTCTTGGATGGGTGTTCCTTGACATAGCAACCTAGTGACTAAGAATCAAACACTACAAAAAATGAGGCTAGTGATCCACTTGAATAAACAACTATGGTTTTGTGGGATATCAATCACATGTCACCTTATGATGATCTCACCGAATAAGAAGAACCACCTAATGAGGTATTGGCAGTACAAATAAGGAGAAACATTCTTATTTTGAAAAATAAACCTATCATAGCCCAGGATCCTAAAAAACTTGAAAACACAATCACTTCAACCAATCTAGATCCTTTACTTAGTTCTGCCCCTAATTTCCAACACAAGAAGTCTGAAAGTAAAAATATAATGTGGAAGAGTATTTGAAAAATATGAAGGAAAACATTTTTGTCATGGATTTGTGCAAAATTTCCCAACAAAAGGACCTTTTATTGCAATCCTTAAAGGAAGGATATAAACTTATGGTAAATACCAATCAAAAACTGGAAAAAGCACCTCTAGGGAAACCATAAATTCAAACATAAATTTAGCATCCACTAACAAGAAATCTAAGCTATATGTCCCTCCCTTTTTATTGACTTTTGAAATCTTTCACAAAAATTTACACAACTATTTGGTTGATTCTAGTGCATCTTCAAACGCCATGCCCTATTCTCTATGTAAAAAGTTGAATGCAACCCCTAAAAAAGTGATACACACATTATACAATTAGATAGAAATGAGGTCAAGATAATAAGTGAACTAAAGGATGTTATGATCTACATTTCCTCTAACCCAAAGTTGCACCAAGTCATTGACATAATTGCCATGGATATTCTATAAGCTTATGGAATATTTTTAAGTCGAGATTGGTCTGAAAAATTTCACAGTTACTTCAACACCGACTGGTCCCACTTATGGTTACCATTGAAGGGGAATTTGAACATGATAAAAATTGATAGGGAAAAGTATCTTAAACAAACCCTAATTGATCTAGAATCCCCAAATTAACCCTCTTCAACATATTTTTTTGTATTAGGAAATTATTCTTGTTTTTTGGATTTTGGGAAATTCTCACCTTGCATATATGAAGTTTTGTTCTCATAGAAATTAAATATAATGCTGCAAGAAAACTAAGAAATAATTGGAGAATGCAGAGAGTATGATCATAGGTTCCAAGTTCATATATTAAAAAAAAATTTGAAGACCCAATCATAGACCCTAACAAGAAGGTTCCTAACTTCATCTCTGATATTTGGACCCTATTCTTTGACGGATCCAAATATCAGGAAGGAGCTGGTGCAAGATGCATTTTCATTGATATAGTAGGTAAACATAGTTTCTTATCATGTAGACTAGAGTTTCAATGTACAAATGACACTACTAAATATGAGGCTTTGGTCCAAGGACTCAAGAAGGACATGAACCTGAATATTATAGAATTAGTTGTCTTTGGAGACTTTGAAATCATTGTGAGGAAGGTAAAAAACACTACACATTGTAATTCACCTCACTTAAGAAACTATTAGTAGGAAGTAAACAGATTCATAGAGGAATTTCAAGAATTCAACATCACCATTATCCCTCGAAATAAGAATGTACTTGATGATTCTCTGGCTATAATAGCCTCGAGGATATCTCCCCTTGAAGATTATGAGGCCTCTAGGTTTTCTATAGAATTATTATACAAGACATATGTCCCCAATAACATTACCAACTGGAGAGTATTTGAAGGAGATGAGCATATTATATCCTTCTTAACTAATGAAGAAAATTTCAAGGACTTGGATATTGATGATGGAGTATTTCAGAAAATGTTTGTTGAACAAGAAGATAGGGAACATAACGTAGGTAAGGACAAAAACATTACCCAACCTAACCTCCATACAATGCCCAGGTGAGTAGTTGATATTGAAAACCTCTTTGATATATGAGAAAGATTTAAAATCCCTGAAAATTTCAAAACTAACAATTCATGTCCCACCTATGAAGTCATAAATTTAGGGACTGTTGATAATCCTAAGAATCTCAACCTTGGAAAATCATTATCCCTTGAGGAGAAGAAATCATACCTAACATTGTTTAAGGAATATTAGGATTATTCTGCATGGTCCTACCAAGACTTGAAAACATACGATACTAGGATCATCCAACACAAAATTCCGCTTAGACTAGAGGTTAAACCATTTCAATATAAGCTGAGAAAATTTAATCTCTCTCAAGCCTTTGATGCAGAAGGAGCTTAAAAAGTTGTTGTATGATAAAATTATATTTTAGGTAAGACACTCTGCATGGGTAGCGAATATAGTGCCCATGAAAAGGAATTCATGATAATTTTCTTATGCGTTGATTTTAGAATTTTGAATATGGACTAAGAAAAATAAAATTACATCATTCCCCTGATGGGAAATCTTGTGCAAACCATTTTTGTTGGGTATGCATTATATTATTTGCATGTGTGTGTGTGGGAACATCATATTCAAAAAATGTGTCTATATGGTGCTTTCTTTGGTGGATCCCAAGAGGGGAAAGTTCCCACCCCTGGTTACGAGTAGAATTTAAGGCAACACCCTGGAAATTTGTTTTGGGGCGGTTTTTTCTATTTTAACAGATTTTGCTATTTTTAGCGGTTTTATAAATTAATCATGGATTGAGGGATTAGGGTTTTGGTAGATACAGAATACCTAAAATATTGTATATATTGTATTATGAATGGTGAAAGTAATAAAATGAATATTTCAAAGGTGTAACACCAATGAAGGATGGTTTTCTCTCAGTTAAGGGTTTCCAATGTGAATGTTTGTGTACTGTGTGTATGAGCCATTCATTAATTTCTATTTTTTTTAATAATATGTATGCATTGATTTACTTCACAGGTTTAAAACTTACATGTTGTATCAAGGATCTTTTTTGGATTCCGGGGGACGCCTCTGTTTCTGAGGATTTGGCTTGATCTCGATAGATCAATTTTATCTTGGGTCTATGATAAAGTTGGGTTTAGTGGGAGATTTTGCAGTGGTGATTCGAGTGTAGAAAGAGAAATGACGATCTGTTCTAGAATAGAGATAGAGAAGTTCAATGGTAAAAACTTTGATCTATGGAAGCTCAATATGGAGGACCTTCTTGTAGACAAAGAACAATGGATCGTTGTGGATCCTGGTAAACAACCTACTAGTGTGCAGTCTACTGGTACATAGTCCCTTGGTACAAAAGCTACTAGTACACAACCTATTGGTATGTCAAAGGAATATTGGGAGAACTTGGATAGAAGAGAAAGGAGTATTATTTGACTTTTCTTGGCAAATTTTATGTTGTTGAATGTCTTGGGAGAATCTACAACAAAGGAACTATAGGATAAGTTAGGGAATTTGTATTAATCAAAGTGCCTGGTAAACAAGTTTTTTCTTCAAAAGAAGTTGTATCATCTTAGGATGGAAGATGGATATTATGTGACAGAACATATAAATTCCTTTAATACTCTAGTAAGTCAACTTGTATCTATTAATATTACAATTGCAGAAGAAGATAAGTTTATTAATTTGTTATGTTGTTTTCCAGACTCTTGGGATAATCTAGTTGTAACAATTGTTAGTACCACTCAATCTAAATTGAAGTATGAGGATGTATTTTCATCCTTGTTATCTAAAGAGATGAGGTGGAAAAGAATGGATAGTCAAAGAACATATGCTTTATTTGTAAGAGGCCATACCCAAGACAAGAATCCTGGTAAGTCTTTGGGGGGGGAGATATAAATATAAAGGTAGATCTAAGACTCTAGGAAAGAATTTGAGGAAATGTTGGAAGTGTGGTAAAACAGGGCATTATAAGAAATATTGCAAGTCTAAGAAGGTTTATAAACCAAAGGGATCTGATAATACCTCTTCCATAGAGGCAAAAACCTCCACTGAAGAAGGAGGTGATGTTTACCTGACATACACATGTACACATATAGGCCATGGTGTATGGTTTATCGAATCAGGTGCATCATATCATATGACTCCTCATAAGGATTCATTCTGTGAACATGAAAAATACGATGGTGGTGATGTATTCCTGGAAGATGACTCGATAGCCAAAATCATGGGATGTGGAAGGGTTAAGTGGTTGCTAAAATATGGAAGGATTAGAACTCTCCCATGGATTCTGCACATTCCAAAACTATTCAAGAGCCTAATATATGTAATAAAGTTGGATGATGTAGGAGTGGATATTGTATTTGGAAAGAGCACTTGCAAGATGGTACAAGGAGCAATGGTGTTGATGATGGGAGTTGATGATGGGAATTTGGTGTGGAACTATGTACAAGTTGTTCGGAATAACTTATAATTATGGGTGTAGTATTTATGTTGTCCTTGATGAAAGAAATAAAGACAAGACCAATATTGTCCCTCGAAAGAAGACTATGTTGTGGCATCAAAGACTGGGGCATATTGGATAAAATGGCCTTCAAACACTACACGATAAAGGTATGGTTGAAGGTATGTCTAATTTCACTCTGGATTTTGAATTCTGTGAACATTTCATATATGGTAAACATAATCGAGTAAGATTCCCATCTCGTGCTACAAGAGAAAAGGGGATCTTAGAGTTGATACACAATGATGTGTTTGGACCTATGCATGTTCCATCACTAGGTAAATTTGTGTATTATGTTTCATTCCTAGATGATTTCTTAGGAACACATGGATTTATTTTCTTAGAAATAAGTATGAGGTATTTGATAAATTTAATGATTTTAAGGCTCTGGTAGAAAATCAGATAGAGAAGAAAATAAAGGTATTGAGGACAAATAATGGTGGATAATTTTGTGGAAATGAATTCAAATAATTATGTAAGAAGTGTAGTATAGCAAGGAAGAAGACTAATCCATACACACCTTATCAGAATGGAGTTGTAGAAAGGATCACCAAGACACTGATGGAAAAATCAAGGAGCATCATTAGGCAAAAATTCTATGTAGAGGCAATGGGTACATCATGTTACATGGTCAATCGATCACCCTCATCAGTGTTGTATGATAAAACTCCACATGAGGCACAAAATGGTAAGAAACCCTATCTTGAACATCTCAAAGTGTTTGGTTGTGATGCTTATGTACATGTTCCAAAGGAAAATAGGAGTAAATTGGATAATAAATTTGAAAAGTGTATATTTATGGGTTATAAATATAGTGTGAAAGGTTATAAGCTTTGGAACCCATAAACAAAGAAGAATGTTTATAGTCGGGATTTTTTTTTTAAAGAGGTGAAAGATGTTCCCAAACATGAATTCCTATGAAGGAAAGAACCTGAGAAAATAGAGTTTGAGTTGGTTGATGCAAAATCTAAATCAACTAAATAAGGTGAAACAGAAGAAGAAGAACTGCATACCCCAGTATTGAGGAGATCAATAAGGGAAAGAAGGAAACTAGAAAGGTATAGTACACCTATTTTCCGTTCTATTTTTTCTTTATATATTACATATGATTATACCATACCTGTCAAGGAAGCTGTGAATTCAGAGGATAGTAAACTCTGGAAGAAGGCCATGGTTGAAGAAATGGATTCCTTATATAAGAATGAGGCATGGGATCTATTTGAGTTGCCAGTTGGAAGAAAATATTTTTGTAGAAAATGGTTGTTTAAGAATAACTTTAATGTAGAAGGAAAAGTGGAGAAATACAAAGCTTGGTTAGTAGTAAAAGGTTATTCCCAGGTAGAGGGAATTGGCTTGGGTGATATTTTTTCTCCTGCTGCCAATTTAACATCCATTATATTTATTTTATCTATTTTTGTTGCTTTTGATCTTGAAGTGGAACAAATGGATGTAAAGACAACATTCCTACATGGGGATATGAAAGAAGAAATATACATGAATCATCTAGAAGGATTTGTAGTGAAGGGAAATAAATATCTAGTCTGTAAGCTAAAGAAATCATTATATGGTCTGAAGAAATCACCTAGGATGTGGTACCAAAAGTTTGACACATGCATCCTTGGATAGGGATTTGTGAGAAGAAGGGATGATCCTTGTGTATATTCCAAGCAGGTTGGTAATCACTTCATTTATTTAGATTTGTATGTTGATGACATGTTGCTGGTAGGAAATAACATGGATGTTATCAAGGAGGTGAAATCACAACTATCCTCCAAATTTGACATGAAGGATCTCGGTGCTGCAACTTCATTATGGGAATGGAGATTAAAAGAGATTGTGCAAATAGGAAAATTTTGTTGAATCAAAGAAAATATGTTAATAATCTACTGGAGAGGTTTAATCTACATGGAATTAAACCGGTTAAGGTTCCTATTCCTATAGGTGTAAATTTATCTTCATATCATTGTCCCAAGACATAGGAAGAAGAAGAGGACATGTCCCATGTTCTGTATGCCAATGCAGTTGGCCATTTGATGTATGTAATGGTGTATACTAAACTGGAAATTGCACATGTAGTGGGAGTTTTGAGAAGGTATATGTAAAAAACAAGGAAGGAGCATTGGACAATAGTAAATAGGGTCTTCGGGTATTTGTTGGAAGATTGGTTGTTGACATTGATTTCAACCCTAGTCATTGGCTTTGGACCGCAAGATTTCTGAAGGTATTTGGACATGAAGGACAATGTACATGAAGAAAAAAAAAACCCATGGATGGATAGTATACATCATGTTGTTTTCGGTGGTAGGTGGCACGTCACGTGGATCCTCATGGTTGAGGAGAAATGAATTTTTGAAGATGACAAAGTGAATTGAAGAAGGAAGTACATGTAGGCCCTGAAGATAATTAAAGAAAAGAATTACAAAATAAGAAAATGTCAGGTCAGCCCTAATGTTAAAAGGAAGTGACATAAATGGTATAAATACATATCATTATACATTCATTTGACACAAAAGTCGAATTTCAGAGGAAATCAGAAGTAAATAAGGCCGGATTTCAAGGGAGGATGAAGTCTTTTGGTGAAGTGTGTTCTAAGGTATGTTATTTACAGGTCATCTTACCATTTTCGCTATAACATTTTTTCTAGAATGATTCATATGGTGAAATTGCTATGTTATTGAGAATACATATCAAGGTACCTTTGGTAAAAAATTCAGCACTTTGTCGCTACAATTTTGGAGATACACTTTGTGGAAGATAGAGCTTTTGACTAGTCTTGAAGCTAGTCAATCAAAAAGTGTTCCGGGTAAAACAATCATAACTTATTCACCGAGAATCCAAATGAAGTGGGACCAATTTCATTGGAAATAGTACGGACTATAGTTTCTTTTGTGTGATTTTCATAATCGGATGTTAAATATTGAGCACGGGGCATTCTGTACAAGTTCTCTCTCCTGAATAAACTAGAATTGAACAAGGTCTACCATTCTCTCTATAACTTATTTTTGGGGAGGATTCAAGGAGTGAAACTTGGATTAGTTTCAAAGAATACATTGAGTAATATTATCTATAGGATCAAATTATTCCAAGAATTTAAGAATTTCATAAATTGAAGAAGTCTCGGGAAGCATTATCAGGTTCTATGTGATGGTTGGTTGATGGTGATGATTTAATGTGAAGTTTTATTATCTCTCATATATTCTCAGGTAGAAAGAAGAGGCAAGGATGGATATTTCAAATCTCTCTTAATATTGGAGGATTGTATAGTCCTCTTATAGGTTTATCCCTCCCTTTACATTTGGAAGTTGTAGCTACCTTTGGAAGTCATTACTTCCCTTGAACAATAAATATTGATTATTTCTCATATATTGTGTGCATGGTGTATTGTGGTGTATTGGTGTAACTCTTATACTATTGTTCATTTCTCATTGGATATAATTGAATGGTTTAAGTATAAGTTGAAAAGGTTTTTAAATTGTACTTGATATTGATTCACCCCCATCTCAGTATTAACAATTGGTATCAGAGCGGGTTACCTTCAGTGCAGTTTAACCACTGGAAGGAAGATCTTGAGAAGAAATGGAAGACAAAATTACAAATGGGATTCCACCATTTGATGGAAGCAATCTTGAATACTGGAGTAATAGAATGGAAACTTACTTGAAAGCTCTCGGGGAATATGTTTGGTTCTCAATTTCTTCAGGATACAATGCTTTGGAGAAACCAAAGGATGTGGCTTAGAAGGAAGCAAAAAGGAACAACAAATTGGCATTAGATACCATCCTGGATGGATTGATAGATTCAATGAAATCTAAGGTGGGATCATGTGCATCATAAAAATATCTTTGGGACAAACTACAAGAACTTTATTCTAGGGAAGAAGCATAACAAGAAGAAGAAGTTGAAGCAGATTACAACATCTCAGATTTCAAAGAAGCAAATAGAGGTCATTTCTTTTGCTTTAGTTGTGAAGGAGTAGGACATGTTGAATTTGAATGTCCTAATCCAAGGATTGAAAGAGATGACAATGAAGAAGAAAAGCCCAATGAAGAATAAGAAAATCATGAAGAAAAAATTATTCAACAAGAAGATGAGAATCTTAAAAAATTGAAGCATGTTGAGATTGAAAATAGCAAGCTCAAAGACACGCATAGAAAACTAAGAAGTGAATTGGGTAGTTGTGAAAAGACAGTTGTAAGCTTGAAGAATAAATTAGAAGACTTTGAGAAACTAAGAGAAGAAAAAATTTCCTTGAAAAATCTACTCAAAGAAGAAAGAAGAATAGGAGAAGTAAGGAATGTCCAAATGATAAAGAAAGAACAAGATTGTGAGAAACTTGAACAAGAAGTTGTCTCATTGAGGAAGAGCTTAAGAAACTCTCAAGTGACCAAAGAATTAACACATCTTGGATGCATGGGTGAAACTTCATACAAAGAAGATGAAAATACCAACAAGAAGGTTGAAGAAAGAGCTACACAAACAGTTGATGAGAAGTGGACCAGGATACCAGAAAGTGTTGGAATATTGGTTGTTGTCATTGATGTCAACCCTGGTCATGGGTTTTGGACCGCAAGATTGATGAAGGTATTTGGACATGAAGGAAAATGAACATGCAGATACAACACCCATGGATGGATAGTATACATCATGTTGTTTCCAGTGGTATGTGACACGTCACATGGATCCACGTGGTTGAGGAGAAATGAATTTTTGAAGATGACAAATTGAATTGAAGAAGGAAGTACATGTAGGCCATGAAGATAATTAAAGAAAAGAATTACAAAATAAGAAATTGTCAGGTCGGACCTAATGTTAAAAGGAAGTGACATAAATGGTATAAATAAAAATCATTATACATTCATTTGATACAAATCAAATTTCAGAGGAAATAAGAAGAAAAGAAGGTCGGATTTCAAGGGAAGATGAAGTCTTTTGGTGATGTGTTCTAAGGTATGTTATTTTCAGGTCATCTTACCATTTTTCTATAACTTTTTTTCTAGGACGATTCAGATAGTGAAATCGCTATGGTATTGAGAAGACATATCAAGGTACCTCTAGTAAAAATTTCAGCTCTTGATTTGCTATAATTATGGAGATACACTTTGTGTAAGATAGGGTTTGTGACCAATCCTGAAGTTAGTCAATAAACAGGTGTTCCAGGTAAAATAGTCATAACTTCTTCATACAAAATCCAAACGAAGTGGGACAACTTCCATTGGAAATAATACGGACTCTAGGTTCGTGTGTAAGTTTTTTAGAATTGGATGTTAAATATTGAGGATGAGGAATTCTGTACAATTTGGGTCTTCTGAATAGACCAGAATTGAATAAAGTCTACCATTCTTTCTATAACCTATTTTTGGGAAGGGTTCAAGGAGTGAAAATTGGAGGAGTTTTAGAGAATACATTGAGTAATATTATCTATAGGATCAGAGTACCCCAAGAATTGAAGAATTGCAGAAAGTGAAGAAGTCTCAAGAACCATTATCAAGTTCTATGTGATGATTGGTTGATGGTGATGATTTAATGTAAAGTTTTATTATCTCTCATATATTCTTGGGTAGAAGGAAGGGACAAGGATGGAGAGTTCAAATCTCTCTTGATATTGGAGGATTTTATCTTCCTTTTGCAGGTTTATCCCTCCCTTTACATTTGGAAGCTGTAGCTACCTTTGGAATCCATTAGTTCCCTTGAACAATAACTATTGATTATTTCTCATATATTGTGCATGGTGTATTGTGGTGTATTGGTGTAACTCTTATACTATTGTTCATTGATCATTGGATATAGTTGAATGGTTTAAGTATAAGTTGAAAAANGTTTTAAATTGTACTTGATACTGATTCACCCCCCTCTCAGTATCAAGAGAAAGAATGAATGATTACAAAAGAGATGAATATCCACAAGACCTCCTACCTTCAGGAATCAAAGAAGATTCAATCACTATGAAGGAAACTACAGAAGAGTAGATAATGAACCCAGATGGACTACATCACAAAGAAGGCCACTTACTCCAAGGTATCAAAATTTCTTTCTTGGTCATTGTTATTCTTGCAAAACTTTTGGACATAAGGAAATTAATTGCAAAATCAATGAAAGGAACAAATACGCAAGAAACATGAATGGTGTAAATAGAAGATAAGGAAATAATTGTGGATTTACCAATAGAAGTTATAATTGATTTTCCCCATTGATGGACAAAAATATTGTATGCTACAAATGTAATTATCTTTGTCCCAGAGCACGAGATTGTAGATATATGAATGAAGATGTCCCTATTCCAACCATAGTATGGAGAAGGAAAGATATTCCAAACAATGAATATTGTTGAATAGCATTAACCATTGAAGAAC
Organism: Picea engelmannii; assembly: GCA_009831015.1. NCBI lineage: Eukaryota > Viridiplantae > Streptophyta > Pinopsida > Pinales > Pinaceae > Picea > Picea engelmannii. The sequence continues at coordinate 64,706 of ML801409.1, read as the reverse complement.
GTAAAGAAGAATATGAATTGTACATAGATAGTGGATGCTCTTCACACATGACCGAGGATCAAGACAAATTCATCACCTTGAAGAGAAAGGGTGGAAATGTTGCATTTGGAGATGACTCATCTGCCAAAATACTTGGAGAAGGTGTAATAGAGATTGGGATAAAAAATGTAAAAGAAAAGAATGTCCTATTGGTTGAAGACTTGATCCATAATGCATAATCTACTCAGTGTTAGTAAAATGTGTGTTCAAGGATACATTCTTATGTTTGACTCCCGAAAATGTAAAATCAAATAAAATAACTCAGGAATATTGGTTGCAACTGCAACAAGAAGACCAAACAACATATACATCCTAGACATTAAGAAGAGAGAGAAGACAAAAGCCACACAAAAGGATTCCAAGGAAGAAAAATTCCCAAAGAACAAAAATAAGAATGAAGTATTATTGAGTGCCACATGTTCAGGGGGAGCAGCCCCAAAGAAGAAGTTCACCTTATGTCATTGAACTCAGGGGGAGAATCCCTATCCTCTTCCATTGATCTCAAAGGGAGAGAGAAATTGAGATCATGATAATAGGGGGGGAATGAGTGTTTCCATCAATGAAAAAGGGGGAGATTGTTGGAAGATTGGTTGTTGCCATTGATGTCAACCCTAGTCATTGGTTTTGGACTGCAAGATTGATGAAGGTGTTTGGACATGAAGGAAAATGTACATGCATAAACAAAACCCATGGATGGATAATATAAATCATGTTGTTTTTGGTGGTAGGTGGTATGTCACGTGGATCCCCATGGTTGAGGAGAAATGAATTTTTGAAGATAGCAAAGTGAATTGAAGAAGGAAGTAAGTGTAGGTCCTGAAGATAATTAAAGAAAAGAATTACAAAATAAGAAAATGTCAGGTCGACCCTAATGTTAAAAGGAAGTGACATAAATGGTATAAATACATATCATTATATATTCATTTGACACAAAAGTCAAATTTTGGAGGAAATCAGAAGTAAAGAAGGTCTAATTTCAAGGGAGGATGAAGTCTTTTGGTGATGTGTTCTAAGGTATGTTATTTATAGATCATCTTACTATTTTCGCTATAACATTTTTTATAGAATGGTTCAGATGGTGAAATTGATATGGTATTTAGAAGACATATCAAGGTACCTATGGTAAAAAATTTAGCACTTTGTACGCTACTATTCTGGAGATAGACTCTGTGGAAGATAGGGTTTTTCACTAGTCTTGAAGCTAGTCAATAAACAGGGGTTCCGGGTAAAACAATCATAACTTCTTCATAGAGAATAAAAATGAAGTGGGACCAATTTCATTGGAAAGAGTATGGACTTTAGTTTATTTTGTGGGAGTTTCAGAATCATATGTTAAATATTGAGCGTGGGGAATGTTGGATTACTAAGGGGGGGTGAATCAGTAATAGCGTAATTATAATCCTTTTCTTCAAATGTTATATCAATGTAGAATTATTATCCAATAATGAGCAGTAAGAAATAAACAATCACACACATACACAGTACACAAGTGTTTTACGTGGAAACCCAAATTGGGAGAAAACCATAGAATGTTTTTTTGTATATGTCTTGAAGAATTACATTCATTAGAAGCCCCAACTTCCTTTGTTTTCTAGCTGCAACTGGAAGGAGGCTCCACCCCCTATTTTCTCAGGCTACAACCTGAGGGAAGCTCCAACTCCCCAATTCTCTGGCTACAACCAGAAGGAGGATACAACCCCTTATTCTCTTCAGCTACAACCGGAAGGTGGCTACAACCACCTGTCCTTGCCCCGTCCTACCACCTTGAAGTAGAAGTAGAATGATGGAACCACTATCACACTATCACTGTGAGATATACCACTGTAAACCTGTACCAATAAATTTGAACCATTCATCAACCATGCATCAACCTGTACCAATAAATTTGAACCATTCATCAACCATGCATCAACCT
>ML801409.1:26598-37521 GCA_009831015.1 Picea engelmannii | reverse complement strand
TAATATTATACTAAAAATACTAACGAAAATAAATCACAAACTGACCTGGAGAAACGCTCCAGATTTGTCCTGTGTATGATGACTGTCTAAGCTGATTGGAGGGAGGAAACCACACTGAATTATCCAGGAGCTTCTTGTAAACGATGGCTGTAGTGTTCTTCGAGTTTGATTATAGGACAAACAAGACATAAAAATTACAACAATCTTATAATTTATAAATCTTAACAATTAGGTAAACCTGTATGCAAAGACTTATACAGAATAATTCAATAGATGAAGAAGATAAATCTATCATTCATTAACTGAATCAAATAATTGTTGTATTTTTAAGTATTGAAAGAAATCAGACATGGATCATAATAATTTAAATCATATCATTTTGCAAAATACCATGATAGCTAAAGTAGTCACTAATCAAGTGCAAATTGATAAGCATAAACATGAAACAAAATATTGATATTATGAAAGTGAAAGATGTAGTAGAACATTAACTTCTGACTCAGTTTTTATTAGATATCCATAGCCTGGTTCTCCCACAAGTGAGGATGATCCTTATTAAAAAAATAATAAGTATTTATATGTTTTCCACAGGGTAAAACCTCCCTGTGGAAATTATCAAAACTGTTTACATAAATCTGGGTAGATATCCTTAGTTTAACTAAACTAGGAATCTACAGTAAAACTAAAATACACAAATATTCCCCTAGCCTGTCCAACATATCCCCTGCAATTCGAATTTACTTGAAAAGGGTCAAAAATAGACAAGTTAGAAGGATCTTTTATTAATAAAATGGTAAAAAATCAAATTCTATAGACTAGCTACAGAATCTTGCAATTCTGTAGCTGGTCTAAATAAGACACAAAATCAGCATTAAAATCGATTAAGAATCTTTTAAATAATTCCATTTGATTGACATCGAATAGCCATTTGAAAACAAATCATTCAATTTGAATTTGTTATACCATTCGAAATCAAACAGGATCAAAATTATTCAACCGAATACAGAGATAGGTGTACTCTGTTTCTTTGGTTACCACAAAATCGAACGAACATAATCATAATCCAACAGTTGTAAAATCGTTTGATATTCAATTGAAACCAATATAATCAAACAAATCGTAGAAAATTGTTACGCTACCTCTTAGACAAGAGACACGATTGATTCCAACAAGATCATTTCCAAATCAACATAACTGTATAACAAATGGTCCAGGCCAAGAACGAATTAAATCATAACTAACTTGTGAATCAACTTAAATAAAATCATAACAGGATGTAACAAAGTTTGTAAGAGATATCCGATCATTTGTTATTAGCCAAATAGGCCAACCAGATGGATTGACATTGACCAAAATCGTTCCATTCAATCGAATTATAACCGGATTTAAAATGTATACCAATCGTCGATCTGGATTTATCCAACATCGTTTTACAAATCAAACTCAAATGGAGCATTCATTTATCATACGAATCTAACTCATGAAAATGATCGAACTAACAACAGTCCAATCGAGTGAATCAATCGGCTGGAGCTTAGCATAGTTGTTATGAATCTAATCCATTCCATGATTCAGGCGTATTTGCACAGGCTTAGATAAGAGCATTGTTTTCATATGAAACAAAGTATTTCTTTCCAAATTGAAACCGAACAGAGTTGTATTCCGGCTTTGAAAATTATATGACACAACATATTACAAGATAATAACAACCAAACTCATTGAAATCGTTTACCAATCACATCATATGAATCATAACGACATCAAATCCAAACATGATCGTATTCTAAATTGATCATAAAAAACTTCTTGTTCGGAGTGGATACAAATGAATTGAATTGAAAGAAAACCATCAATTTCGTTAATTCAATCAAACAAACTAACAAATCGAATCCAAACGAAGACCATTCAAATCCAAATAAAAATCTATGAGCAAATTGTATATCAAATCGAAATTTCGTTTATTTTTAGCAAAACGAAACAATGTACAGGATGAACACCAAATGATAGAGCCATTTTGAAATATAAACAGATCTATTCGAGAACCAAATTTGACTCATTATATTAATCATGTTCATTCACAAAACTAAAACGATATCAAAATCATACCTGTATGGTGAACAGAAGGCTTGATCACGACAATTTGGAGTTGATAACAGCTGTGGCCGATTCAACATTCTTGAAAAGGATGGAGCTTGTTGTCTTATGTTTCTTATTAGTTGCTTGGAGTTGGTCTCTTTGGCTGGTCAACACTGCAATTTGATCTTCCAGTGATTGAATTTTTGATTGGAGTATGGGAACATCAATGTAGTATCGTTCCAACCATAAATCACATTGATCACAGGAAGACTGCATGGGGTTTGAAAGAGTAGGCGAGAGTTTGATCACATTGTTGAGGGTTTTGTTAGGAAATTTAATCACTGGGTAATTGGGATCATTCCTTAGGCAGGGGGGAATATTCTTCATGAAATCATAAGGTGGTTCGAGACATAAACCCTGCGAGTAAGGGTACTCGCTGGCTAAGAAACGTTCTACGTTAGAGTCCAAATCCTCACTAAGGACAATAGGCTTTGACTCAATAGAGGGTTTAGGTTTGTTCCTAACCATCCTTGAAATCATCCGAGCATTGTTTTTACCCTTAGCATTAGCAGTAGGGTTTTCTTTAGCCTTTTTGTTCATAGGTTTATTTATAGCCTCAACATTCTCATTTCCAACGTCTGGTAAGTCAATAGCAGGGTCGAACGAAGGCTTAGGAGAGGGCATCAGGATATGGAAGGGCACAGGTGGCTCGGTCTTGGTTTCATTTACCACAAGCTTGTCAACCTGGATAGGGTCTGTGTCATCGAAACCATTACGAGCGACGAAATATTTCCAGCTATCACCATGTAAACTCAAATGATAAACAATGGTAAGCTTAATAAGTCCATGGTGGAATAGGCTACTGTTAGTCTTCTGCCTTTTAAACCTTTTCGACATTTTATATAAGCTATGCTGAAAGTAAAGGGGAAAATTCAACGGGTATCCCATAAAGTTCATTAACAAACACAGGTGGTAGAGGAAAACAAGTCTGTATCGACCTTCACAGGTCACGAACTATTTGACTATCATCAAAACATCATGCCAATGAGTTTTAAGCACAGAGATGGGCATACCTTTGTCACAAGAGGTGACCTTTCGGGAAACAAATAGTAGTGGCCATGGAAATTCTTGAACCAACGCTGGCCCGTGGTAGGTAACCTTGTAGCAGAACTGATAAACTCCTAGTTGATTTCCAACTGGATGTCACCCACCTTGGCTCTACAGCCATCAAACGTTAGGGTGAACGGTTGTGCCACACATAGATTAAAACCCTCGAATCGCTATATGAAGGTAAGCCATCTGTTATCCTTCAAGTCTTTGTGGGCATTGTCAAATAACAGTAAGGCTTGGCTGCCGTTTGGCTCGATTCGCATGACTGGTGCCATGGATCCAAGCACATGGTAAGTCCAGGGTTTGGGTCATAGCGTAAATAGGAGCAGAGTGCACGAAGGATTGCTCGGGGTAAAAGAGGTAAACAGAGATAAGGGATGGGCATTAATGCCATCGTGTGAAGGTGGTGGAGTTTATCTCTGCCATGCATGATAATTATTGCCAAGGTAAAATCGTTGGCTTTCATAGCTGGTCAACCCACTATTCTATAGTTCAACAATCATGTCACTTGGCTGACCAATGAAAACAGTGGCAAGTGTATAAACCAACGTGCACAATTGAAACATTATGCCATAGTCTTAAACCATCAACATATGATTTGAAATAAATGCCAAATATTTAACCATGTGCCAAAGTATTGAAAAAACTCATATCAAGAGTTTAACCAATGTTTCAATGGGTATTCATATATAATCAACAAGCCAGTAGTTATGAAAACATGCACATAGGCATTATATCAAAAGACATGTATAAAAGATTTAATTATAACCCCTATGTATTTTCATGAAACCAATGATCAAGTAGGTCAAATAAAATGCCAATCCAAATGCCCATGTGTTACAAACTCAATGAAACCAAGTCACACGATCAATACAAGAATGTCTAATGAGTATAGTTAGAAAGTTTTACCAACGGCATAATGATAAGTGAAAAGTAAGTGTAATGGGAATATTGACAAGAAAGATCATGACAGTCCAAATAATAATTCCAATGCGACTTCGAAAGACCAAGTTTTCACACTTACAGTCGTGAAAACAAAACGAAGGTGAATGTGCAAGTGTCGCAAAAATTGAAAATGTCGTTCATCTGAAAATTGTGACGGAAAATTGATGTTTGCAAAACATTTGTGTAGGCAGCTTATAATACAATGGAAAAAAGTGGATTGGCTACCAACAATGGCGACACACTGGTAGAAGCAGTTATCTCTACCAAAAGAAACAAATTCAGACTAGGACAACAAAGATAATTCCAACTCAAAAATAACTACCAGAAAATCGTATAAACATCATCATTAACCAAATATTCTAGCATTGTTTCAAAAGATGAAAATTGATAACAATCTTAAGATCAACAAGTCACGATATTAAAGATAAAATATCCAATACTGTTGACAGAGCCACTTCTTTCAGCAGGCATCCATAGCCTCGACAGGGTTGTCATTTAACCCACTCTGACATCTGTATCCTGCCAAGAAGTTCTAGATCAGAATAAAGGATATTAAAGAGGTTTCTCTTTGCAAATTTTCATATACCCGAAATTGCTTCGCTGCCAGCGGGCCTTTTCAGTACCCCGGCGAAGTTGTATTGGCACCATGCATGCATTTACCTGCTGCCAGCAGACCTGTTCAGTATCCCAATGGGTTTACAAGCACTTCCCACAACTCTTCTTAATAATTTTTTTTTTTCATGGATATATAGCTGAGCGGGGTGACGCTGAAAATTTTGATATTTTAACATATTTTTTCATACCTCATCATAATTTTTTAGAACTGTCCTAAATTTAGATCCAGAGATGTTTTATTGAAACAAACAACTTCCTAAGATAGGGAGACATCATCTGATTCATTCCTTTACGGAATAGGGACAACGTAAAAAGATAATGGATGATCATGACGAACTTTACTTAGATATCGGAATCAACCATCTTCTTTTAAACAACAGAATTTTCCAACATAAATTTCAGAAATATACCATTGATGTTTGTACAAATTTTTCAGAAGTTATTTCAGTGAAGAAAAATTCTTTTATCTTTGTCTGAATATCTCAGTGTATAGGTATGTGTATTTCCAAAGACAAAAACTAATAAATTCAAATCAAAATAAAAAACAGAAAGCAAACGAAAATGCAAACAAAAATAAAATATTTACATAATATACAAGGGTAGTTATCAAGCAAAGTATCTCTTCAGGGCTTGGCCATTCACTGGGTAGGTGTCAAGCTTCCCTTCAATATTCTGCAATCGAAAAGAACTGGTACCCAACTTTTCAACAATTAAAAATGGTCCAAGCCATAAGTTTTGAAATTTAGTGTGCTCTTCCTTTCCCTCATGCGGTTTGTCCCATTTCAAGACGAGATCACCTACTTCAAAATTCCTATCAGAAACAGAATTAGAATCGAACCATATTTTAACCAATTGTTGATGTTTATCTAAATTACATTTAGCTTGGGCTCTTACCTCTTCTAGCTTCATCAAAGCATTAATTCGGTTTTCCAAAGGGGGACAATCTTCTTCTTGGAATTTCTGTGACAATTGTAGTGAAGGAAGAAGAATGTGAGGTCGCAGAATTGCTTCTCTGCCATAAACGAGAAAAAAGGGGGAGTTACCTACAACAGCTTTTTGCGTTACCCTATCAGCCCATAATGCATTTAGCAGTGCATTGTGCCAATTCTTGTGATTTTCAACCACGGTTCTCTTGATGATTTTAATCAAGTTCTTGTTTGTTGATTCTGCCAATCCGTTTCCCTGGGGGTAATATCTAGTAGAGTACTTCAGCTTAATTCATTTTTCCAAAGCGAACTCGCTCATCTCAAGAGAGGAAAAGTAAGAAGAATTATCGAATACTAAATAGTCAGGGATACCGAAACGAGTGATAATATTCAAATTTAGAAAGGCAATTACCTGACTGGTGTTGATAGTTCTTAGCGCAGCAGCTTCAGACCATCGAGTAAAGTAATCTGTGGCTATCACAATAAACTTTTGTTGTTGTGAGGATGGAGGGTTGATTGGACCTATGATATCAAGGCCCCATTGCTGAAAAGGAGAAACTACTAAAACGGGCTGCAGAGGAAGGGCTAGTTTTTGCAATTTCCCTAACGCTTTCTGACATATAATACATTTATGACACAAGGCATGGGCGTCTCTAAAAAGTGTGGGCCAGTAATAACTGGCTTCTAGAACCTTATGAGCAGTGGTGTCACCACCAAAGTGACCACCAGCTTCTCCTGCATGCAACTCTAGCAAGACTTTTTCTGCTTCGTCTTTTTCAAGACAATGCATCAGTACGCCGTCAAAACTCTGACGAAATAGGATACCATTAACCAGATGAAAGGAGACAGACTTTAATCCCAACGCTCTTCTTTTAGCAGGGTCTAGGTGATGGGGGGTTGATCTATGTTCAAGACATAATCTTATATCGTCGTACCAAGGACTAACAAGGTTTTGTGCGCTACAGATTAGACTTCGATCACTTTGCCCTAGGTTTGACGTATCACTTTCTTCTTGTTTTTCTACTGCTGAATCAGAAACTAACTTGCATAACCCTTGGCCTCTCACTATCTAAGCTGGGGTGATTTCTAAGTCATACTCCTGCAAGGAGGTGACCCAGTTGGCTCTCTTTTCTCCTAGTTCCTTCTGCACTAATAGGTTCCTCACGGCTGGGTAGGGGACAATGACTTTCGTCCTTGACTTCAAAAGATAAGACTGGAAGTGCTTAACTTCTTTGAAACCAGCGTAGGCATACCGATGTACCACTGGGCAATTATGTTCAACACCTTTGAAAACAGAGCTCATAAAGGCAATGGGTACTTCATGGTTTTCGACATTCTTTTGAGTTAGGACGGCGACATAAGAACGGTCAGAAGAGAAAGTGTAGTGTAAAGTCTTGAGAAAAATCTGGGCTCATGAGAGATGGAGTGTCTATTATGGCCTTCTTTATTGCATTAAAATCTTGGTTTTCTAGGGGTCCCCAGTGATATTTGGTGTCTTTCTTGATTAGGTTCTACAAAGGCCTGACCATTTCGGAGAAGCTGCGGACAAATATTCTCACGAAGTTAATCTGGCCTAAGAAAGACTGCATAGATTTTTTGGATGTAGGAGGGGGAAGTTTTGAAATGCATTGAGTCATTTCGGGTATCAATAATCATCCCTTCACTAGACACAATGAATCCTAGGAGTTTACCTTGTTCTACTGCAAAGATGGACTTTTGGGGGTTCAAGGAGATGTCGTATTTATGACATCGCAATAGGACGGCTCGTAAGTGAGCTAGATGATCGTTTTTGTTTTTAGAAAATACAGTCACATCATCTAAGTAAACTACGACGGACTTATTGATTAAGCCTCGGAAAGCAATGTCCATTGCTCTCTGAAAAGTGGCACCGGCATTAATCAATCCAAAAGGCATTTTGCGATAAGCATAAGTGCCCCATGGGGTATGGAAGGTAGTTTTTAGTTGGTATGGTGGAGACACCAGGACTTGGTTGTATCCAGAGAAACCATCTAGTAAGGATAGCCTCTCAGAACCAGATACCTGTTGAAGGATCTGTTCCATGGGTGGGACAGGATAGTTGTCTTTATCAGACACTCTATTGAGGTTTCGGAAATCGACGCAGAGCCGAATTTCCCCACTTTTCTTCCGGACCGGGACAAGGTTAGAGACCCATTGAGTGTGCCTAACTGGAAAAATTATCTTAGCATTTATGAGCTTATTCAATTCTTTTTGAATGGTCGGTTCGAGTTTAGGATGCATCTTCCTCAGTTTTTGTTGAAAGGGTAAGGTTTGGGACTTCATCGGGATGACATGCTGTATGATATTAGGGTCGAATGTTTTAAGGTCATCATATGTCCATAAAAAGACATCTTTAAATTATTTGAATAATTTGATAAATGCATCTTTTTCTTGTCGAGAACACCCCAACCCTAGATTAATGCATTCAGGATTTTCATTAGTTCCTAAGTTTACTTTTTCATAAGATAACGAGGAACTATTGGTTTTACAGTTGACCATCTTTTTAAATGTATCTTCAAAATCATAAAACTTTTCTAATCTAACTACAGATTTGGGTATGGAATTTACCATGTTCGATAGAGCTTCAGGAGTTTTCGAATCAGGTATTACCATAAAATCGCGCAAATTTCCATCATGTGTGTGTTTGTCTATCACCGCGCCCTGAAAAGTTTCTTCCATGTGTAGAAAGTTAATAATTTGTTGATCGTCGTCAAATACTCTCCAGTTCATGATGTTGTCAGGAACAGATGGCTGAAACAACAGCTCAACGGAGAATGCATCTGGGGACAAGCCTTCTGTAGGAAGAATTTTAGAAGCTACATTAGCTAATAAATCTTCTTCGGAGTTATTCAATCTAGGAATAGAATTTATATTGAAAGCGGAAAAGTTATTCATTAAATTCCATACCTCAGACTAGTATCTTTTGAGATGCAGAGACAGACAGTGGATAGAGTCTCTTACCTGTCTAACCACTATTTCAGAGTCACCAAATAAGATTAAATTTTGAATGTTCATATCCGAAGATTTTCTGAGACCTTGCAGTAAAGCCTCATATTCTGCAGTCTTATTAGTACATTCAAATTCCAACCTACATTCTATCAATGTTTTGTTACCTGTCGGATCGATAATGACGCAGCCTACTCTAGCTCCTTCTTTGGACTTTGACTCGTCAAAATAAAGAGACCAGATTGGATTTCCATCAGGTACATGAGAACGTTACGTGGAAGCGGTTGGCAGTGCGTACGTTGCAATCTCGGACTATTGTTCTGGATTGGTGATAGGTGAAGCCTCGGCCATGAAGTTGTCGAAGAAGGTGTCCATCCCTTGTACTTCAAGTGAATCAGCAGAAGGTGTATACGGTTCGTTGGGATCATTCAAATCTGTGACCGTGAACTTAAGGTAGCGTTCACGATTTACTTTGATTTTATTAGGCTTACCGTTCTCTGGAAGCCATAGATGGGACCAATCTGTCGTGAAATAACCATGTAGCTGCTCCGACTAGTCCTTGCTCAAAAACAAACCATACACTTCTGGAATATCCACGACAATTATATCAATAACCTGATGAACCTTGGGGTTAAACAATAATCTAATAAGCACATTCTTTAGTTCGCCTATAACTTTGACATTGGTCCGATCAAGTTGTATGATTTTTAAAGTCGAGGGTTCAACTTCAACATTAATCTTCTGGCAAACAGACCAAGGCATCACATTGGATGACGCCCCTGAGTCTACCATACAATTGTGCATGTTTCTTTTAAAGATCTCAAAAGTTAATAGGAAAGGAGGTTCAGTTTTGCGAGTGCTAAGAGTAGTAGCTTGTGGCTTTTTACTCGCAGTTTCTAAAGCTACTTTATCTACATTATTTACATTATTTACAGGAAGGCTTCCTTTATCTTGAGGATCAGGATTATTTTTAGTGGGAGTCTTCTGAGGGACTTTGTTTTGCACAACCTTGTTACCATTAGAATTACTATTTTTTCCATTCTCTGAAATATTTTGCAACATTTTCTGAAGMAGAAATGGAAACTTCAATAACTCATAAATAGAAATGTTAGCCCTTAACTTTTTAAGATATTCAACTACATCATAATCTAAGTTGGGGTTCACATTACTCTGTTTAGTCTCGGTTGATTTAGATTGCTTTGGAGGCGAAGTTGTGGTGTTTTCGGAAGAAGGCTTGTTGGTTGTCTTACTCCTGGTGTTATAGGGATGTATTGTCTCGAAGTTAGCTTGGAATATGCTATCTGAGAAGTGTCCAAAAATGTTTGGAGAATACTCTTCTTCTTGAACTGTCTCTTTTTCAACTACCTCCTCAGGAATCTCAGGAGGCATCAAGTTATCTTGGGCTTCTAGAATTGTTTGAAGGGCGCATTGCAGACTTTCTAGATTTAGGCCTTTGGTGGTTGGATTAGGTCGGTTGGTAGGAAAAGGCTTCTGGAACGGGGGTTTGTAAGGTCCTTTGCTCGAGGAAGCTTCTTCGGTCAACCTTTTCAAGTCTATGACTTGATTTGACAGTTTTTGAACAACTTTGGTTAAGTTTTCTAAATCAAGGTTTTCAGGTTGTGTTTTACTTTGAATTGGTCTGGGGAGGATTTCAATCTTCTTTTTGGAAGAAGAAATAGTCTCAGTTTCGTTGCTAGTAGATTCCTTAAGACTGAGTATGTCTTTTTCAATCTGGCTGGCCTCCTCGAAGGCTTCTAGCAACGTGGCTTTCTTAGATCATTTAACCCAAATGGCTATGATTTGATGCAAAGCTTTAGTGTAGTATGCTATTATAAGACTCTCAACAGGCATGGAATCTGCAGGGATTTATTTTTTGAGTGTTAAGAATATTTGATTAAAATCTTTAACTTTTTCTTTTAGGTTCATTCTTAATCTAGAAATATCCATGACTAGGACTTCCAGAGATTTACCGTCTCCGAATTTTTCCAAAAAGCATGACTCAAACGTTTCCCAAGACGCGATGGTATGGGGTTGCTGGGCAAAGTACCATGTGGATGCATTACCCTCGAAAGTATAAGGGAACAACCTACAAACAATGTATTCATGTTCGACATTGCAGAGTCTTATGGCTAACATAAACTTTTTAATGTGATCTTCAGTGATCTGTTTTGAGTCAGGATCAAACTTGGGAAGCCATTTCTCTGGATGCTTAGGTAAAGGGTGTTGATCACCAGGTACAACTATGGCATCCTGATCAAGCCAAGGTCTAGCAGGGTTGTTCTAATTC
>ML801409.1:0-20852 GCA_009831015.1 Picea engelmannii | reverse complement strand
CACTATATTAATCCTGGTCATTCACAAAACTAAAATGATATCAAAATCGATACCTGTATGACGAGCAGAAGGCTTGATTGTGACAATTTGGAGTTGATAACGGCTGTGGCCGATTCAACATTCTTGAAAACGATGGAGCCAGTCGTCTTCTGCTTCTTATCAGTTTCTTGGAGTTTGTCTCTTTGGCTGGTCAACACTACAACTTGACTTTCCAGCGATTGAATTTTTTATTGGAGTAGGGGAACATCGATGTAGTATCGTTCCAACCACAAATCACATTGGTCATAGGAAGACTGTGTGGGCTTTGAAAGTGCAGGTGAGGGTTTGATTACATTGCCAAGGGTTTCGTTAGGCAGTTTGATACCAGGGTAGCTAGGATTATTCTTTAGGCAAGGGGGAAGATTCGTCACAAAATCATAAGGTGGCTCGGGGCATAAACCCTGTGAGTAAGGGTACTCAATGGCTAGGAAACGTTCTATGTCAAAGTCTGAATCCTCACTAAGGATTATAGGCTTCTGCTCAACTGAGGGTTTAGGTTTGGTCCTAGCCATTCTCGAAATCAGCCGAGCGTTCTTTTTACCCTTGGCATCAACAATAGGGTTTGCCTTGGTTTTTTTTCTTATAGGACTTTTAATAGTCTCAAACTTCTCAGTTATAGCATCAGGTAAGTCCACATCAGGGTCGATCGAGGGTTTAGGAGAGGGCAGTAGGACATGGAAGGGCACGGGTGGTCCGACCTTGGTTTCATTTACCACAGGCTTGTCAACCTGGACAGGGTCTGTATCATCAAAACCATTTCGAGTGATGAAAGCTCTCCAACTATCACCATGTAAACTCAAGTGATAAACAATGATAAGTTTAATAAGTCCATGGTGGAACAGGCTATTGTCAGCCTTCTCCCTTTAAACCTTTTCGACATTTTATATAGGCTACGCTGGAAGTAAAAGGGCACATTCAACGAGTATCCCATAAAATTCATTAACAAACGTAGGTGGTAGAGAAAAATGAGTCCATATCGACCTTCACAGGTCACAAATTGCTTAATTATTATGAAAAGGTCATGCCATCGTGTTTTAAGCATGGATATGGGCATACCTCTGTCACAAGATGTGACCTTCTGCAAGACGAACAGAAGTGTCCATGGATCCTCTTCCACTTTCGAATTTTTGAACCAACGTTGTCCCGAGGATGGTAACCCTGTAGCAGAACTAATAAACTTCTCATCGATTTCCAACTGGATGTCACCCACCTTGGTTCTACAACCATCAAAAGTCAGAGCAAACTGTTGTGCCACAAATAAGTTAAAACCCTCAAACCTTTGCACGAAGGTGAGCCAACCATTATCCTCCAGGTGTTTCCGGGCATTGTCAAATAGTAGCAAGGCTTGTCTACCGTTCGGCTCGATTCGCACCACTGGCGCCATGGAGCCAAGCACATGGTGAGTCCAGGGTTTGGATCATAGCACACACAGGAACAAAGTGCACGAAGGGTTACCTGAGCTAACAGAGGTAAACGGGGATAAGGGATAGGCATAAATGACAGCGTACGAAGGTGGTGGAGTTTATCTCTGCCATGCATAATAGTTATTGCCAAAGTACAACCGTCAGCTTATAGTTGTTCTACCCATTATAGTTCAAAAATCATGTCACTTGGCCAACTAATGAAACCAATGTTAAATGTATAAGCCATCGCGCGCAATAAACGTTATGCCATAGTTTTAAACCATCAACATACAGTTTGAAACCAATGCCAAATGTTTAACCATGCGCCAATGTATTGTAACAGCTCATATCAAGAGTTTAACCAACGTGCCAATGGGTCTTCATATAATCATCATGCCAATAGTTATGAAAACACGATCATAGCTATCATAATAAAAGACATATATGAAGGATTCAACCATAACCCCTATGTATTTTCATGAAACCAATGGTCAAGTAGGTTAAATAAAAATGTCAATGCATTACAAACTGAATGAAACCAAGTCACACAATCAATCCAAGAATGTCCAATAAGTACAGTTCAAAAGTTTTTCCAACTGCATAATGATAACTGAAATGTAAGCGCAATGGGCATATCATCAAGAAGCACAAAAAAAAATGATTTTAATGCGACTACGAAAGACTATGTTTTCACACTTATAGTCGTGAAAACAAAAAGAAGGTAAATGTGCAAATGTCGCAAAAATAAAAGTGTCGTTTACTTGAAAATTGCAACAAAGAATTGATGTTTGCAAAAACATTGGTGTAGGTAGCTTATAAGACAATAAAAAAATGTGAATTGGCTGCCAACAATGGCGACACACTGGTAGAAGCAGTTATCTCTGCCAAAAAGGAACAAATTCAGATTAGGATAGCAAAGATAATTCCAACTCAAAAATAACAACCAGAAAATTGTATAAACATCATCGTTAACCAACTATTCCAGCAGTGTTTTAAAAGATGAAAATTGATAATAGTCTTAAGACCAGCAAGTCATGATATTAAAGATAAAATCTCCAATACTGTTGGCATAGCCACTGCTTCTAGCAGGCGTCCATAGCCTCGACAGGGTTGCCATTTAACCCACTCTGACATCTGTATCCTGCCAAGAAGTTCTGGATTAGAGTAAAGGACATTAAGAGGATTATTATTTGCAAATTTTCATAAACCCGACATTGCTTCGCTGCCAGCGGGCCTATTCAGTACCCCGGCAAAGTTGTCTTGGCGTCATGCATGCATTTACTCGCTGCCAGCAGACTTGTTCAGCATCCCGACAAGTTTACAAGAACTTCTCACAACTCTTATTAATAATTTTATTATTATTTTTTTTTCATAGATATATAGTTGAGCGGGGTGACGCTGAAAATCATGATATTTTAACATATTTTTTTCATACCTCATCAGAATTTTTTAGAACTGTCCTTTATTTAGATCTAGAGATGTTTTATTTACAAAAACAACTTCCCAAGGTAGGGAGACATCTTCTGAGTCATTCCTTTACAGAATAGGGATAGCGTAAAAAGATAATAGATGATCATGACAAGCTTTACTCAGAGATCGAAATCAGTCAACTTCTTTCACACAACATACTTTTTCCAACACAAATATAAATTTCAGAAATATGGCATTGATGTTTATACAAATTTTCTTAGAAATTATTTCAGTGAAGGAATTTTCTATTGTCTTTGTCTGAATAGATCAGTAAACAGGTGTGTGTATTTCAAAGAAAACACAAACTGATAAATTCAAAGAAAAAACAAAAACTAAAAAGCAAATGAAAAAGCACAAAAAAGCAAAATATGTACATAATATACAAGGGTTGTTATCAAGCAAAGTATCTTTTCAGGGCCTAGCCATTCACCAAATAGGTGTCAAGCTGCCCTTCAAGATTCTGCAATCGAAAGGAACTGGGACCCAACTTTTCAGCAATTAAAAATGGTCCAAGCCATAAGTTTTGAAATTTTGTGTGCTCTCCCTTTCCCTCATGCGGTTTGTCCCATTTCAAGACGAGATCACCTACTTCAAAATTCCTATCAGAAGTAGAGTTAGAATCGAACCAGCTTTTAACCAATTGTTGATGTTGATCTAACTTACGTTTATCCTGGGCTCTTACCTCTTCTAGCTTCATCAAAGCGTTAATTCGGTTTTCTAGAGGGGGACAATCTTCTTCTTGGACTTTCCGTGATAGATGAAGTGAATGAAGAAGAATGTGAGGTGGCAGAATTGCTTCTCTGCCATAGACGAGAAAAAAGGGGGAGTTACCTACAACATCTTTTGGAGTTACCCTATCAGCCCACAATGTGTTTAGCAGTGCATTGTGCCAATTCTTGTGATTTTCAACCACCGTTCTCTTGATGATTTTAATCAAGTTCTTGTTTGTTGATTCTGCCAATCCTTTGCCCTGGGGGTAATAACTAGCAGAATACTTCAGATTAATTCCTTTTTCCAAATCAAACTCGCTCATCTCAAGAGAGGAAAAGTAAGAAGCATTATCGAAAACTAAACAGTCAAGGATACCAAAATGAGTGATAATATTCGAATTTAGAAAGGCAATTACCTGACTGGTGTTGAAAGTTCTTAGTGCATCAGCTTCAGACCATCGAGTAAAGTAATATGTGGTTGTCACAATAAACTTGTGTTGTTGCGAGGACGGAGGGTTGATTGAACCTATGATATCAAGGCCCCGCTGCTGAAAAGGGGAATCTACTGAAACAGGCTGCAAAGGAAAGGTTGGTTTTTGTAACCGCCCTGATGCTTTCTGACAGATGATACATTTACGACACAAGGCATGGGTATCTATAAAAAGTGTGGGCTAGTAATAACCGGCTCTTAAAACCTTATGAGCAGTGGTGTCACCACCAAAATGACTGCCAGCTTCTCCTGCATGCAACTCTAGCAGGACTTTTTCTGCTTCGTCTTTGTCAAGACAACGCATCAGTACACCGTCAAAACTTTGACGAAACATGATACCATTAACCAGATGAAAGGAGGTAGAATTTAATCTCAATGCTCTTCTTTTAGCGAGATCCAGGTGATGGGGATCTAACCCATGTTCAAGACAGAGTCTTATATCGTCATACCAAGGACTGACAGAGTTTTGTGCTCAACAGATTAAACTTTGATTGCTTTTTCCTAGGTTTGACGTATCGCTTTCTTCTTGTTGTCCTGCCGCTGAATCAACAACTAACTTGCATAACCCTTGGCCTCTCACTATCTGATCTGGGGTAATTTCTAAGTCATACTCTTGCAAGGAGGTGACCCAGTTAGCTCTCTTTTCTCCTAGCTCCTTCTGCACTAACAGGTTCCTTACGGTTGGGTAGGGGACAATCATTTTTGTCCTTGACTTCAAAAGATAGGAACGAAAGTGCTTAACTGCTTTGAAAACAACGTAGGCTTGCTGATATACTGTTGGGTAATTAAGTTCAGTGCCTTTGAAAGCAAAGCTCATAAAGGCAATGGGTACTTCGTTGTTTTCGGCATTCTTTTGGGTTAGGACAATGACATAGGAATGGTCAGAAGAAAAAGTGTAGAGTGTAAAGTCTTGAGAGAAATATGGGCTCATGAGAGACGGAGCATCTATTATGGCCTTCTTTATTGCATTAAAAGCTTGATTTTATAGGGGTCCCCAGTGATATTGGGTGTCTTTCTTAATCAAGTTCTATAAAGGCCTGACCATTTCGGAGAAACTGGGGACGAATCTTCTCACGAAGTTAATCTGGCCCAGGAAAGACTGCATAGATTTTTTGGATGTAGGAGGGGGAAGTTTTACGATGACTTGATTCCTTTCGGGGTCAATAATCATCCCTTCACGAAACACAATGAATCCTAAGAGTTTACCCTGTTCTACTGCAAAGATGGATTTTTTTGGATTCAATGAGATGCCGTATTTTCGACATAGTTGTAGAACGGCTCGTAAGTGAGCTAGATGATCGTTTTTGTTTTTGGAAAATATAGTCACATCATCTAAGTAAACTACAATGGAATGATTGATTAAGCCTTAGAAAGCAATGTCCATTTCTCTCTGAAAAGTGGCGCCAGCATTAATCAATCCAAAAGGCATTTTGCGATAAGCATAAGTGCCCCACGGGGTACGGAAGGTAGTTTTTAGTTGGTCTGGTGGAGACATTAGGAATTTTTTGTATCCAGAGAAACCATCTAGTAAGGATAGCCTCTCAGAACCAGATACCTGTTGAAGGATCTGTTCCATGGGCGGGACAGGATAATTGTCTTTATCAGATGCTCTATTAAGGTTTCGGAAATCGACGCAAAGTCGGATTTCCCCACTTTTCTTCCAGACTGGGACAAGGTTAGAAACCCACTGAGTGTGTCTAACAGGAAAAATTATCTTAGCATTTAGGATCTTATTCAATTCTTTTTGAACGGTCGGTTCGAGTTTAGGATGCATTTTCCTTAGTTTTTGTTGAAAGGGTAAGGTTTGGGGCTTCATCGAGATGACATGCTATATGATGTTAGGATAAAAAGTTTTGAGGTCATCATATGTCCATGCAAAGACATATTTAAATTCTTTGAACAATTTAATAAATGCGGTTTTTTCTTGTCGAGAACACCCCAACCCTAGATTAATGCACTGAGGATTTTCATTAGTTCCTAAGTTTATTTTTCATAAGATAAAGAGGAACTGTTGGTTTTACAATTGACCGTCTTTTTAAATTTATCTTGAAAATCATAAAACTTCTCTAATCTAATTATGGATTTAGGGATCAAGTTTACCATATCCGATGAAGATTCAGGAGTTCTCGGATTTGGTATTACCGTGAAATCGCGCAAATCATCATCGTGTGTGTGTTCGTCTATCACTGTGCCTTGAAAAGTTTCTTCCATGTGCAGAAAGTTAATAATCTGTTGATCGTCATCAAATACTCTCCAGTTTGTTATGTTGTCGAGAATGGATGGCCAAAACAGAAGCTCAATGGAGAATGCGTCCGGGGACAAGCCTTCTGCGGGAATAAGTTTGGAAGCTACATTAGCTAATAAATCTGCTTTAGAGTTATTCAATCTAGGGATAAAATTTATATTGAAAGAGGAAAATTTATTCATTAAATTACATACCTCAGACTGGTAGCTTTTGATATGTGGAGACAAACAGTGGATAGAATCTCTTACCTGTCTGGCCACTATTTCAGATTCGCCAAAGACGGTTAAATTTTGAATGTTCATATCCAAATATTTTCTGAGACCTTGCAGTAAAGCCTCGTATTCTGCAGTATTATTAGTACATTCAAATTCCAACCTACATGCTATTAATGTTTTATTACCTACCGGATCAATAATGACGCAGCCTTCTCTAGCTCCTTCTTTGGATTTTGACCCGTCGAAATACAGAGACCAAATTTGATTTGCATCGGGTGCATGGAATCGTTGCGTGGAAACTGCTAGCTGCATATATGCTACAATCTCAGACTGTTGTTCTGGATTGGTGATAGGTGAAGTCTCGGCCATGAAATTTACGAAGAAGGTGTCCATCCCTTGTACTTCAGGTGACTCAGCAGAAGGTGTATATGGTTCGTTGGGATCGTTCAAATCTATGACTGTGAACTTAAGATAGCACTAACGATTCACTTTTATCTTGTTAGGCTTGCCATTCTCTGGAAGCCATAGATGAGACCAATCTATTGCAAAATAGTCGTGTAGCTGCTCTGACCAGTCCCTGCTTAAAAACAGACCATACACTTCTGGAATATCCACAACAATTATATCAATAACTTGATGAACCTTGGGGTTAGACGATAACCTAATAAGAACATTTTTTAGTTCGCCTATAACTTTGACATTTGTCCGATCAAGTTGTATGATTTTTAAAGTCGAGAGTTCAACTTCAGTGTTAATCTTCTGGCAAACAGAACAAGGCATCACATTGGATGATGCCCCTGAGTCTACCATACAATTGTGCATGTTTCTATTAAAGATATAGAAAGTTAACAGGAAAGGAGGTACATTTTTGCGAGTACTAAGAGTAGTATCTTGTGACTTTTTACTCGCAGTTTCTAAGGCTACTTTATCTACATTATTTACATTATTTACATTACTTACATGAAGGCTTCCTTTATCTTGAGGATCGAGATTATTTTTAGTGGAATTCTTCTGGGGAGATTTGTTTTGCACAACCTTGTTACCATTAGAATTACCATTTTTGCCATTCTCTGAGATATTTTGTAACATTTTTTGTAGCAGAAATGGAAACTTCAATAACTCATAAATATAAATGTTAGCCCTTAACTTTTTAAGATCTTCAACAACATCATAATCTAATTTGGGGTTCACATTACTCTGTTTAGTCTCAACTGATTTAGATTTCTTTGGAGGCGAAGTTGTAGTGTTTTCGGTAGAAGGTTTGTTTGTTGTCTTACTCCTGGTATTATAAGGATGAACTGTCTCGAAGTTAGCTTGAAAGATGCTATCTGAGAAGTGTCCAAAAATGTTTGGAGAAGACTCTTCTTCTTGAACTGCCTGTTGTTCAACTACCTCCTCAGGGATCTCAGGAGGCATCAAGTTATCTTGTGCTTCTAGAATTGTTTGAAGGGCACATTGCAAACTTTCTAGATTTAGGCCTTCGGTGGTTGGGTTAGGTTGATTGGTGGGAAAAGGCTTCCGGAACGGGGGTTTGTAGGGCCCTTTGCTCGAAGAAGCTTCTTTGGTCGACCTTTTCAAGTCTATAACTTGATTTGACAGTTTTTGAACAACTTTGGTTAAGTTTTCTAAATCAGAGCTTTCAGGTTGTGTATTACTTTGAATAGGTCTGGGAAGGATTTCAATCTTCTTTTTGGAAGAAGAACTGGTTTCAGTTTCGTTGCTAGTAGAGTCCTTAAGACTAAGTATGTCTATTTCAATCTGGTTGGCCTCCTCAAAGGCTTCTATAAACGTGGATTTCTTAGATCGTTTAACCCAAATAGGTATTCTTTGATGCAAAGATTTGGTGTAATAAGCTATTATAAGACTCTCGGCAGGCATGGAATCTATAGGGATTTGGTTTTTAAGTGTTAAGAATCCTTGATTAAAGTCTTTAACTTTTTCTTTTGGGTTCATTCTTAAGCTAGAAAGGTCCATGACTAGGACTTCTGGAGGTTTACCGTCTCCGAACTTTTCCAAAAAGCATGACTCAAACTTTTCCCAAGACACGATGGTATGGGGTTGCTGGGCAAAGTACCATGTGGATGCATTACCCTCAAAAGTATACAGAAACAACCTATAGACAACGTCTTCATGTTCAACATTGCAGAGTCTTATGGCTAACATAAACTTCTTAATGTGATCTTCAGTGATCTATTTTGAGCTAGGGTCAAACTTGGGCAGCCATTTCTCCAAGTGTTTAGGCAAAGGGTGCTGAGCTCCAGGTATATCTACGACATCCTGGTCAAGCCAGGGTCTAGCAGGGTTGTTCTGATTTTACATTGGGGTAGTGGTTGTGGAAGGCTGAGAAGGGGAATTGCCTTTGTCAGAGGAATCTCCTCCAGAAGAGGAAGGAGATGATGGAGGTCGTGAAGGGGGTATCCCAGATCCTCCTACAACAGGATTCAAGATTGGATCTGAAGGATTCACAGTGAGACTAGTGTCACCTAATTGTTCTCTGATATCAGAGAAGTCCAAAGGTTGACCTCATGGACAGTTAGGTTGCCTCAAACGGGCTAAGGCACTATGTGTTTTTATAAGAGATTGGCGGAAAATCTCTTGTATGTCACCACCTATAGGATTAGGGGTTGTTGGATCAACTGTGATCTGTGGATCATCGGTTGATGTGGTTGTTGTTTGAAGGGGAATATTATCCTTTGAATGGCTTCTAGTCACTATAGGTGAGCAATTAGGTGGTGGAGGAGTCTTGCGACTGCCTCATGCCATTAATTAAGTTTAGGCCCTCCTTCTAGCGCCATTTGTTGACGGGAAAAATTGATCATCCGTCAACTGGAAGAGTGGAACCGGTCCGGGGGTGTCTAATAACCCAAGCCGTTTGGGATGAACCACTCTGATGGGTTTAGCGGCTCCATTAACCGATCTAAGGTCTTAAGAAAAAAAAAGAAAACAAATCTACAATAACTAATCTAACTAAAAATAACAATTAAAACAAACTAATAAACTAATCTAACTAAAACTAACTATTAAAACAAACAAACTAAACTAATCTAACTATTATATATATATAATCTACTAACTAATACTATACTAAATCTAACTAATTAATTATCTAATTACTAATGGGAATATAACTTATTCACAAAATGTACAATATCTACAATTTACAGATTTCAATAAAACCTGAAAAACTCATTTGCATTCTGTCCTAAGGCAGAGAGATATATTTTTGTTGATTTTATAATTTTATGAACAAGAAATAAAACAAAAACTAACTAAACTAAGCAACTAATATACTAATTCTAACTACAAATCTAACTAAACAGATATATAACTAAAATACTAATATTATACTAAACTAACAAAAAATAATTACGACTTGACCTGGAGAAATGCTCCAGATTTATCCTGTGTATGATGATTGTCTTAGCAGATCGTAGGGAGGAAACCCGCACCGAATTATCCAGGAGATTCTCATAAACAATAGCTGCAGTGGTCTTCAAGTAT
Source organism: Picea engelmannii (assembly GCA_009831015.1). NCBI lineage: Eukaryota > Viridiplantae > Streptophyta > Pinopsida > Pinales > Pinaceae > Picea > Picea engelmannii. Next base: position 10,779 of record ML801409.1, on the reverse strand, counting down.
GATTACAAGACAAACAAGACATAAAAATCACAACAATCATATGATTTATAAATCTCCACAATTAGATAAACCCGTATGCAAAGACTTATACAAAATAATTCAATTGATGAAGAAGAGAAATCTGTCATTCATTAACTGAATAAAGTAATTGYTGTATTTTTAAGTATTGAAAGAAATCTGATATGGATTGAGACATTAATTAATTCATATCATTCTGCAATAGACTAAGATAGCTAAAGTAGTCTATAATCAATTGCTAATGACATGCATAAACTTGAAACAAAAGATTGATATTATGAAAGCGAAAGCTGTAGAAGAACATCAACTTCTGTCTCAATTTGTATTAGAAATACATAGCCTAGTTCTCCCACAAGTGAGGATGATCCTTATTACAAAAATAATAAGTATTTAAAGAGCTTCCACAGGGTAAAACATCCCCGTGGAAGTTATAAAACTGTTTACATAAAATCTGGGAAGATATCCCAAGTTTAACTAAACTAGGAGCCTAAAATAAAACTAAAACACACAAATATCTCTTGAACTATCCAACATGTCCTATGAAATTCGAATTTACCTGAAAAGGGTAAAAAATAGACAAGTTAGAAGGATCTTTTATTAATAAAATGATAAAAATCTAATTCTATAGACTAGCTAGAGAATCTTGCGATTCTGTAGCTGGTCTAAATAAGACACAGAATCAGTATTAAAATCGATTGAAAATCTTTTAAAGAATCAAATTCAATTAACATCCAATAGCTATTTGAAAACGAATCATTGAAATTGAAATGGTTATACCATTCGAAATCAAATAGGATCAATATCAATCAAATGACTACAGAGATAGGCGTACTCTGTTTCTTTTATTACCACAAAAATCGAATGATCAGAATCATAATCAACAGTTGTGAAATCGTTCGATATCAATTTGAAACTGATATAATCAAAACAAATCGTAGGCAATTGTTATGTTGCCTTATCAACAAGAGATACGATCGAATCCAAACAAGATCACTTTCAAATCATTATAACTGTATCGACATAGAAAATGATTCATGCCATGAGTGTATCAACTCAAACTGGTGCGAAAATCAATTCAAATGAAATCATAACAGGATCAATTAATTGGTAACAGAATTCGTAAGAATTATCCGATCGTTTGTTATTGCAAATTGGGGCAAACAAGATCGATTGACCTTGATCAAAATCGTTCCATTCAAATGAATTATAACCGGATTTGATAGAGATAACATAGGTCGACCATATCGTTTTGCAAATTAAAATCAAACAGAGCAGCATTTATGACACGAATCCAGCAAGCGAATCGAACAACTGGAGTTTAACATAGTTATTGCAAATCAAAATCATTCCATGATTCGGGCGTGAATATTATTTGCACAGGCTTAAATGAGAGCATTGTTTCTGTAAAAACAGAGTCGTTCTTCCCAAATTGGAAACGATCAGAGTTGTATTCCAGCTTTGAAAATTGTATAACACGGTACATTAAAAGATCGTAACAACGAAACTCACGAAATCATTCGACAATCACAGCTTACAAACTAAATCAAATCAAAATGTGACCGTATTCTAAATCAAGCATGAAAACTTCTTGTTCTGAGTAGATACGAAACAGATCCAATTAAAAACAAACCATTAATTTCGTCAACTCAATCAAATCAAATCCAATCGAAAACCAATCAAAACCGATAAAAATCTATCAGTGACTAAACTGGGAATGATCAAATCATGTATCTAAAACGAAATTCCATTTATTTTTAGCAAAGCGAAAAATATACAGGATGAACACATTATGACAGAGCCATTTCGAAATATAAACAGAGCTATTCGAAGACCAAATTCCAATCATTATATTAATCCTGGTCATTCACAAAACTAAAATGATATCAAAATCCATACCTGTATGACGATCAGAAGGCTTGATCACGACAATTTGGAGCTGATAACGGCTGTGGCCGATTGAACATTCTTGAAAATGATGGAGCCATTCATCTTTTGCTTCTTATCGGTTGCTTGGAGTTTGTCTCTTTGGCTGGTCAACACTGCAACTTGACTTTCCAACGATTGAATTTTTGATTGGAGTAGGGGAACATCGATGTAGTATCATTCCAACCACAAATCAAATTGGTCACAGGAAGACTGTGTGGGCTTTGAAAGTGCAGGTGAGGGTTTGATTACATTTCCAAGGGTTTCATTAGGCAGTTTGATACCAGGGTAGCTAGGATTATTCTTTAGGCAAGGGGGAAGATTCGTCACGAAATAATAAGGTGGCTCGGGGAATAAACCCTGTGAGTAAGGGTACTCACTGGCTAGGAAATGTTCTATGTCAAAGTATAAATCCTCACTAAGGATTATAGGCTTCTTCTCAACCGAGGGTTTAGGTTTGGTCCTAGACATTCTCGAAATTAACTGAGCGTTCTTTTTACCCTTGGCATCAATAGTAGGGTTTGCCTTGGGATTTTTTCTTACGGGCCTTTTAATAGTCTCAAAATTCTCAGTTATAGCGTCGGGTAAGTCCACATCAGGGTCGGATGAGGGTTTAGGAGAGTGCAGTAGGACATGGAAGGGCACGGGTGGACCGACCTTGGTTTCACTTACCACAGGCTTGTCAACCTAGACAGGGTCTATATCACCAAAACCATTTCGAGCGATGAAAGCTCTCCAGCTATCACCGTGTAAACTCAAGTGATAGACAATGATAAGTTTAATAAGTCCATGGTGGAACAGGCTACTGTCAGCCTTCTCCCTTTTAAACCTTTTAGACATTTTATATAGGCTACGCTGGAATTAAAAGGGAATATTCAACGGGTATACCATAAAATTCATTAACAAACATAGGTGGTAGAGAAAAATGAGTCCATATCGACCCTCACAGGTCACAAATTTCTTAATTATTATAAAAATGTCATGCCATCGTGGTTTAAGCATGGATATGGGCATACCTCTGTCACAATATGTGACCTTCCGCGAGACGAACAAAAGTGGCCATGGAACCTCTTCCACTTTCGAATTTTTGAACCAACGTTGTCCCGAGGATGGTAACCCTGTAGCAGAACTAACAAACTTCTCATTGATTTCCAACTGGATGTCACCCACCTTGGTTCTACAACCATCGAAAGTTAGAACAAACTGTTGTGCCACAAATAAGTTAAAACCCTCAAACCTCTGCACGAAGGTGAGCCAACCATTATCCTCCAGGTGTTTCCGGGCATTGTCAAATAGTAGCAAGGCTTGTCTACCGTTCGGCTCGATTCGCACCACTTGCGCCATGGAGCCGAGCACACGGTGAGTCTAGGGTTTGGATCATAGCACACACAGGAGCAAAGTGCACAAAGGGTTACCCGAGCTAACATAGGTAAACGGGGATAAGGGATAGGCATAAATGGCAGTGTGCGAAGGTGATGGAGCTTATCTCTGCCATGTATAATAGTTATTTCCAAAGTACAACCGTCGGCTTATAGCTGTTCTACCCATTATAGTTCAACAATCATGTCACTTGGTCGACTAATGAAACCAATGTTAAATGTATAAACCAACGCGTGCAATCAACGTTATGCCATAGTTTTAAACCATCAACATACAATTTGAAACCAATACCAAATGTTTAGCCATGCACCAATGTATTGTAACAGCTCATATCAAGAGTTTAACCAATGTGCCAATGGGTCTTCATATAATCATCATGCCAATAGTTATGAAAACACGATCATAGGTATCATATTAAAAGATATATATGAAGGATTCAACCATAACCCCTATGTATTTTCATGAAACCAATGGTCAAGTAGGTCAAATAAAAATGCCAATGCATTATAAACTCAATGAAACCAAGTCACACAATCAATCCAAGAATGTCCAATAAGTACAGTTCAAAAGTTTTGCCAGTTGCATAATGATAAGTGAAATGTAAGTGCAATGGGCATATCATCAAGAAGGACAACAAACAATGATTTTAATGCGACTACGAAAGACTATGTTTTCACGATTACAGTGGTGAAAACAAAAAGAAGGTAAATGTGCAAATGTCGCAAAAATAAAAGTGTCGTTTACTTGAAAATTGTGACAAAGAATTGATGTTTGCAAAAACATTGGTGTAGGCAGCTTATAAGACAATAAAAAAATGTGAATTGGATGCCAACACCATACCATGAGGTAAATAGGCTGAACAAAAGTATGAAAAAGATAATGTTGATATGAAAATTTTACAAAGGATGGTAAAGAATTTATCTAATGAAATTGTGGAAATGAAAAGGAATGCAGGTGAAGGTACCTCTAACCAAATTCATTACATTCCCTTCTTCATGAAACCATCACCTTATAAGGCCATATAACTCCTCCGCTGCTAATCATAATATTGACCTAGGGTATGTGGCTTCTGATTAGTTTGTACTTACCACCAAGAACACCATTCTAAAAAATATTTCCCCCAATGGGTGATTTCCATGAATTTAATAGTCAATGGCTTCTTGGATGGGTGTTCCTTGACATAGCAACCTAGTGACTAAGAATCAAACACTACAAAAAATGAGGCTAGTGATCCACTTGAATAAACAACTATGGTTTTGTGGGATATCAATCACATGTCACCTTATGATGATCTCACCGAATAAGAAGAACCACCTAATGAGGTATTGGCAGTACAAATAAGGAGAAACATTCTTATTTTGAAAAATAAACCTATCATAGCCCAGGATCCTAAAAAACTTGAAAACACAATCACTTCAACCAATCTAGATCCTTTACTTAGTTCTGCCCCTAATTTCCAACACAAGAAGTCTGAAAGTAAAAATATAATGTGGAAGAGTATTTGAAAAATATGAAGGAAAACATTTTTGTCATGGATTTGTGCAAAATTTCCCAACAAAAGGACCTTTTATTGCAATCCTTAAAGGAAGGATATAAACTTATGGTAAATACCAATCAAAAACTGGAAAAAGCACCTCTAGGGAAACCATAAATTCAAACATAAATTTAGCATCCACTAACAAGAAATCTAAGCTATATGTCCCTCCCTTTTTATTGACTTTTGAAATCTTTCACAAAAATTTACACAACTATTTGGTTGATTCTAGTGCATCTTCAAACGCCATGCCCTATTCTCTATGTAAAAAGTTGAATGCAACCCCTAAAAAAGTGATACACACATTATACAATTAGATAGAAATGAGGTCAAGATAATAAGTGAACTAAAGGATGTTATGATCTACATTTCCTCTAACCCAAAGTTGCACCAAGTCATTGACATAATTGCCATGGATATTCTATAAGCTTATGGAATATTTTTAAGTCGAGATTGGTCTGAAAAATTTCACAGTTACTTCAACACCGACTGGTCCCACTTATGGTTACCATTGAAGGGGAATTTGAACATGATAAAAATTGATAGGGAAAAGTATCTTAAACAAACCCTAATTGATCTAGAATCCCCAAATTAACCCTCTTCAACATATTTTTTTGTATTAGGAAATTATTCTTGTTTTTTGGATTTTGGGAAATTCTCACCTTGCATATATGAAGTTTTGTTCTCATAGAAATTAAATATAATGCTGCAAGAAAACTAAGAAATAATTGGAGAATGCAGAGAGTATGATCATAGGTTCCAAGTTCATATATTAAAAAAAAATTTGAAGACCCAATCATAGACCCTAACAAGAAGGTTCCTAACTTCATCTCTGATATTTGGACCCTATTCTTTGACGGATCCAAATATCAGGAAGGAGCTGGTGCAAGATGCATTTTCATTGATATAGTAGGTAAACATAGTTTCTTATCATGTAGACTAGAGTTTCAATGTACAAATGACACTACTAAATATGAGGCTTTGGTCCAAGGACTCAAGAAGGACATGAACCTGAATATTATAGAATTAGTTGTCTTTGGAGACTTTGAAATCATTGTGAGGAAGGTAAAAAACACTACACATTGTAATTCACCTCACTTAAGAAACTATTAGTAGGAAGTAAACAGATTCATAGAGGAATTTCAAGAATTCAACATCACCATTATCCCTCGAAATAAGAATGTACTTGATGATTCTCTGGCTATAATAGCCTCGAGGATATCTCCCCTTGAAGATTATGAGGCCTCTAGGTTTTCTATAGAATTATTATACAAGACATATGTCCCCAATAACATTACCAACTGGAGAGTATTTGAAGGAGATGAGCATATTATATCCTTCTTAACTAATGAAGAAAATTTCAAGGACTTGGATATTGATGATGGAGTATTTCAGAAAATGTTTGTTGAACAAGAAGATAGGGAACATAACGTAGGTAAGGACAAAAACATTACCCAACCTAACCTCCATACAATGCCCAGGTGAGTAGTTGATATTGAAAACCTCTTTGATATATGAGAAAGATTTAAAATCCCTGAAAATTTCAAAACTAACAATTCATGTCCCACCTATGAAGTCATAAATTTAGGGACTGTTGATAATCCTAAGAATCTCAACCTTGGAAAATCATTATCCCTTGAGGAGAAGAAATCATACCTAACATTGTTTAAGGAATATTAGGATTATTCTGCATGGTCCTACCAAGACTTGAAAACATACGATACTAGGATCATCCAACACAAAATTCCGCTTAGACTAGAGGTTAAACCATTTCAATATAAGCTGAGAAAATTTAATCTCTCTCAAGCCTTTGATGCAGAAGGAGCTTAAAAAGTTGTTGTATGATAAAATTATATTTTAGGTAAGACACTCTGCATGGGTAGCGAATATAGTGCCCATGAAAAGGAATTCATGATAATTTTCTTATGCGTTGATTTTAGAATTTTGAATATGGACTAAGAAAAATAAAATTACATCATTCCCCTGATGGGAAATCTTGTGCAAACCATTTTTGTTGGGTATGCATTATATTATTTGCATGTGTGTGTGTGGGAACATCATATTCAAAAAATGTGTCTATATGGTGCTTTCTTTGGTGGATCCCAAGAGGGGAAAGTTCCCACCCCTGGTTACGAGTAGAATTTAAGGCAACACCCTGGAAATTTGTTTTGGGGCGGTTTTTTCTATTTTAACAGATTTTGCTATTTTTAGCGGTTTTATAAATTAATCATGGATTGAGGGATTAGGGTTTTGGTAGATACAGAATACCTAAAATATTGTATATATTGTATTATGAATGGTGAAAGTAATAAAATGAATATTTCAAAGGTGTAACACCAATGAAGGATGGTTTTCTCTCAGTTAAGGGTTTCCAATGTGAATGTTTGTGTACTGTGTGTATGAGCCATTCATTAATTTCTATTTTTTTTAATAATATGTATGCATTGATTTACTTCACAGGTTTAAAACTTACATGTTGTATCAAGGATCTTTTTTGGATTCCGGGGGACGCCTCTGTTTCTGAGGATTTGGCTTGATCTCGATAGATCAATTTTATCTTGGGTCTATGATAAAGTTGGGTTTAGTGGGAGATTTTGCAGTGGTGATTCGAGTGTAGAAAGAGAAATGACGATCTGTTCTAGAATAGAGATAGAGAAGTTCAATGGTAAAAACTTTGATCTATGGAAGCTCAATATGGAGGACCTTCTTGTAGACAAAGAACAATGGATCGTTGTGGATCCTGGTAAACAACCTACTAGTGTGCAGTCTACTGGTACATAGTCCCTTGGTACAAAAGCTACTAGTACACAACCTATTGGTATGTCAAAGGAATATTGGGAGAACTTGGATAGAAGAGAAAGGAGTATTATTTGACTTTTCTTGGCAAATTTTATGTTGTTGAATGTCTTGGGAGAATCTACAACAAAGGAACTATAGGATAAGTTAGGGAATTTGTATTAATCAAAGTGCCTGGTAAACAAGTTTTTTCTTCAAAAGAAGTTGTATCATCTTAGGATGGAAGATGGATATTATGTGACAGAACATATAAATTCCTTTAATACTCTAGTAAGTCAACTTGTATCTATTAATATTACAATTGCAGAAGAAGATAAGTTTATTAATTTGTTATGTTGTTTTCCAGACTCTTGGGATAATCTAGTTGTAACAATTGTTAGTACCACTCAATCTAAATTGAAGTATGAGGATGTATTTTCATCCTTGTTATCTAAAGAGATGAGGTGGAAAAGAATGGATAGTCAAAGAACATATGCTTTATTTGTAAGAGGCCATACCCAAGACAAGAATCCTGGTAAGTCTTTGGGGGGGGAGATATAAATATAAAGGTAGATCTAAGACTCTAGGAAAGAATTTGAGGAAATGTTGGAAGTGTGGTAAAACAAGGCATTATAAGAAAGATTGCAAGTCTAAGAAGGTTTATAAACCAAAGGGATCTGATAATACCTCTTCCATAGAGGCAAAAACCTCCACTGAAGAAGGAGGTGATGTTTACCTGACATACACATGTACACATATAGGCCATGGTGTATGGTTTATCGAATCAGGTGCATCATATCATATGACTCCTCATAAGGATTCATTCTGTGAACATGAAAAATACGATGGTGGTGATGTATTCCTGGAAGATGACTCGATAGCCAAAATCATGGGATGTGGAAGGGTTAAGTGGTTGCTAAAATATGGAAGGATTAGAACTCTCCCATGGATTCTGCACATTCCAAAACTATTCAAGAGCCTAATATATGTAATAAAGTTGGATGATGTAGGAGTGGATATTGTATTTGGAAAGAGCACTTGCAAGATGGTACAAGGAGCAATGGTGTTGATGATGGGAGTTGATGATGGGAATTTGGTGTGGAACTATGTACAAGTTGTTCGGAATAACTTATAATTATGGGTGTAGTATTTATGTTGTCCTTGATGAAAGAAATAAAGACAAGACCAATATTGTCCCTCGAAAGAAGACTATGTTGTGGCATCAAAGACTGGGGCATATTGGATAAAATGGCCTTCAAACACTACACGATAAAGGTATGGTTGAAGGTATGTCTAATTTCACTCTGGATTTTGAATTCTGTGAACATTTCATATATGGTAAACATAATCGAGTAAGATTCCCATCTCGTGCTACAAGAGAAAAGGGGATCTTAGAGTTGATACACAATGATGTGTTTGGACCTATGCATGTTCCATCACTAGGTAAATTTGTGTATTATGTTTCATTCCTAGATGATTTCTTAGGAACACATGGATTTATTTTCTTAGAAATAAGTATGAGGTATTTGATAAATTTAATGATTTTAAGGCTCTGGTAGAAAATCAGATAGAGAAGAAAATAAAGGTATTGAGGACAAATAATGGTGGATAATTTTGTGGAAATGAATTCAAATAATTATGTAAGAAGTGTAGTATAGCAAGGAAGAAGACTAATCCATACACACCTTATCAGAATGGAGTTGTAGAAAGGATCACCAAGACACTGATGGAAAAATCAAGGAGCATCATTAGGCAAAAATTCTATGTAGAGGCAATGGGTACATCATGTTACATGGTCAATCGATCACCCTCATCAGTGTTGTATGATAAAACTCCACATGAGGCACAAAATGGTAAGAAACCCTATCTTGAACATCTCAAAGTGTTTGGTTGTGATGCTTATGTACATGTTCCAAAGGAAAATAGGAGTAAATTGGATAATAAATTTGAAAAGTGTATATTTATGGGTTATAAATATAGTGTGAAAGGTTATAAGCTTTGGAACCCATAAACAAAGAAGAATGTTTATAGTCGGGATTTTTTTTTTAAAGAGGTGAAAGATGTTCCCAAACATGAATTCCTATGAAGGAAAGAACCTGAGAAAATAGAGTTTGAGTTGGTTGATGCAAAATCTAAATCAACTAAATAAGGTGAAACAGAAGAAGAAGAACTGCATACCCCAGTATTGAGGAGATCAATAAGGGAAAGAAGGAAACTAGAAAGGTATAGTACACCTATTTTCCGTTCTATTTTTTCTTTATATATTACATATGATTATACCATACCTGTCAAGGAAGCTGTGAATTCAGAGGATAGTAAACTCTGGAAGAAGGCCATGGTTGAAGAAATGGATTCCTTATATAAGAATGAGGCATGGGATCTATTTGAGTTGCCAGTTGGAAGAAAATATTTTTGTAGAAAATGGTTGTTTAAGAATAACTTTAATGTAGAAGGAAAAGTGGAGAAATACAAAGCTTGGTTAGTAGTAAAAGGTTATTCCCAGGTAGAGGGAATTGGCTTGGGTGATATTTTTTCTCCTGCTGCCAATTTAACATCCATTATATTTATTTTATCTATTTTTGTTGCTTTTGATCTTGAAGTGGAACAAATGGATGTAAAGACAACATTCCTACATGGGGATATGAAAGAAGAAATATACATGAATCATCTAGAAGGATTTGTAGTGAAGGGAAATAAATATCTAGTCTGTAAGCTAAAGAAATCATTATATGGTCTGAAGAAATCACCTAGGATGTGGTACCAAAAGTTTGACACATGCATCCTTGGATAGGGATTTGTGAGAAGAAGGGATGATCCTTGTGTATATTCCAAGCAGGTTGGTAATCACTTCATTTATTTAGATTTGTATGTTGATGACATGTTGCTGGTAGGAAATAACATGGATGTTATCAAGGAGGTGAAATCACAACTATCCTCCAAATTTGACATGAAGGATCTCGGTGCTGCAACTTCATTATGGGAATGGAGATTAAAAGAGATTGTGCAAATAGGAAAATTTTGTTGAATCAAAGAAAATATGTTAATAATCTACTGGAGAGGTTTAATCTACATGGAATTAAACCGGTTAAGGTTCCTATTCCTATAGGTGTAAATTTATCTTCATATCATTGTCCCAAGACATAGGAAGA
>ML801408.1:149276-161858 GCA_009831015.1 Picea engelmannii | reverse complement strand
GGATCCATTGTACGGTGTTTCCCTACCTCAAGGGATTAATAGTAATAAAGGAGATTTTTCATATTGTTCTTGTATATCTGCTGTGGTGCTTTTGTATTCAGTCTTCAGGTTCTTAACACCAAGGGTGCCACTCACTTCCATTCCTATTTTATTTGCACGGCGTTCCCTTCAAGACGCACTACGTGTTCCAAGGGTGCCACTCGCCTCTTGACTGAATTTGGTAGATGTTAAACCCCTGGAGTCAATACTGTGCTAGGTGATCTTATGGGAGACTAAGAGTCACTAAGGAATAAGGACCATGCCTTATTTTGCACCCTTTAGAATCATCATGAGCAACTGTCACATTCTTCCCTCACAGCATCATGGGTCTTCTCGAACTAGGTAATCGTTAACCTACAATTCGAACCACGACGAGAGTGTTAGTAGGTTGTGGTAGGGTTGTTGCCACACCTCTCCCTCAATGTCTTTGGTTGTCATGTGTGACCCCTTTAGTCCAAATGTGATTCTAGTTGGCAAGCTATCGTCAGCCTATATCTATCAATGAAACATGTCAGCTATAACAATCAACATCATAACATCTAGTCATACGTCACATCTATAATATCAAAAAAATTCAAACCATAACCGTCCACTGCCTGACTCGATCCAGAATCCAAGGATATCCATCAATGTCATCAACATCCTCTAACTTCCATAGTATTGCACACTTAGGAGAACCCAGTCAATAGCACTCGTCGATGTAAATACAACAAAAATAACATATCATCATATCCACAACATCTCATAATCATAATAAAAACAACCAATCATATAATGAATCGGATCACTTGCACGCAAGTGTCCTCAAATAATAATTCTGATCAGTGCGTGCAAGAGTGGGATGTTACATACACCCTCTCTTGTTTTAAACTTCGTCCCGAAGTTTCAAATTGTGTAAGTGCAGAAATAAAGTGTATTACCATATCATATGTCTAGCTATCAAACAAAAATGAAAATTGTTGACGCATATCATGTGTGTCCTCCTAGGTCATCAAGTGTAGACTATAGTTGTCCCACTGGACCTTGACCCGGTCTATTGTTCGATGTCGTAGCTGTCGAATGCGATGATCTAGGATTTGTATTGGCTCCATCGTGAACACACCCTCGCCTGATACCTGCAAGGAAATCATGTCAATAACATGTGTAGGATCACTAACATAATGTCTCAAAATATATACATGAAAAACATTGTGCATACGCCTCAAAGAATCAGACAAGGCTAGTTGATAGGTCACATGCCCTTTATTTTCCACAATCTCGAAGGGTCCTACAAACGTAGGAGAGATTTTATCACCCTTTCCAAACTTGATCGAAATCTTATGTGGTTTCACCCGCAAGAATACTCGATCTCCAACTTCATAACTACAATCAATATGATGTTCATAGGCATAACTCTTCTTCCAATACTGCGCTTCCTTTATCCTTTGTCTTATGGTTTTCATTTTGTCTTCCATTTCTTGGATCACTTATGGTCCCACCAAGACCCTATCCTCAAGCTGATCCCAAATCAAAGGCATCTGACATGGTCACCTGTAAAGAAATGCGAAAGGTTCCATCTTAATGGTACTCTGATAACTGTTGTTATATGAAAATTCTACCAATGGAAAGAATTCTTCCCAACACTTATGTTGGTCCATCACGTACATGCTTAAAAAATCCTCCAAGATTTGGTTCGTTTGCTTGGTTTTCCCGTGTGTCTCTGGGTGATAAGAGGTACTAAAGTTAAGTTGGGTTCCCAAGGCCTCTTGGAAACTAGTCCAAAAGTGTCCTATAAACATCGATCCTCGATTGGATATAATCCTCTTAGGCATGCCATGCATCCTCACGATCTCGTTGATGAAAACTCTAGATATGTCAAGTGCCTGATACATCATACGCACATGAATAAAATGTGCACTCTTCTTCAAAGTGTTGACTACTACAAAAATTGAGTCGTGTCTCCTTGCCTTCAGTGGCAATCCAATAATGAAATCCATTGAAATGACGTCCCATTTCAATTCTAGAATAACGTGTGGTTGTAGTAAACCTGTTGAATGTCATTGTTCAGCCTTCACCTACTAACATTCTAGACATCTTTCCATGTAGTTGACTATGTTTGCCTTCATTTATTTCCAGAAGAATAATGGTTTAAGGTCTTCCCTCATCTTCATCACTCCAGGATGAGCCATGTACACTTCTCTATGAGCCTCATTTAGGATCAAACTCCTCAACTTGTCGTTGGGCGGTATGTGTTAGCATTGAAAGTCAAACTTTGACTGCTAAAGTGTAAGCTCAACACCCATTAGAATATAAAAGATAATTTTGGTTTTGAATAGGTGGATCAACAAGATGGAGAAAGAAAGGGAGAGGGAAGCAAACTACATATCAGTAGGCTACACCAATGGGAAATTGAGTCATAAACATTCTACTCATCGAAGGCACTAAAGCTGCTCAATAGAAAATAAGATTATAAGTTGATAGATGGAAGAATGAAGAAGGAAAACATAAGATAGAATGTACACTAAACAAAGATCCTCTCAGTTTAATAAATCAACAAATACTTGAATAAAACAATGATTGATGGGGAAAAATACAACAGATCCTCTATTTCTTAGGGATCCATAAATCATTGGCATCCTTTGATCCTCAAATATGCAATATATTCAAATAAGAAGATATATAAACAAAATAATTACAATATGAAATCACAGCTCTCATGAGTCTCCAATAGCATTAATTCTTACAATCATAAAATGCCCACATGCTTACAAATGAACACACACAAGGAAACTGCCTACTCCTACTCTCTCTAGCCTCTCTTAGATCATGAATCCAACCCTTCTCCAAGAGATCTCTCCTTCATTAAATATAAATAGCATACAAATATACTTAGGAGTTAGAATACCATATCCTTCATTGGATTCTAATCCTTGGAGATATGTGGAAACAATCAAAGAGACAAAAATCCAACAAACTGTTAATTTTCATGAAATTGTTGGAAGTCATTAATAAATTGTTTCCACCTCACTACATGAGGTATTTAATGGAGATAAAACTTAGGTGCAGGTTTCCCTTGACATCTAACTGATCCTTGAGAAGCCATTCGAACCCTCCTTGACGGGTGGAAACCTCTCAACAATGTGAATATCCAATCAGCTATGCAAAACAAAGAATTGGCAACACATTCTGTAGCACAATGGTGTTTAAATTGTTTCTCTCAAATTCCAATCTGGGTTAGGCTGAAATTTGGATCGAAAGTCAACAAGGATATCATCTTCCTCCACAAAATATTCCAGATAAACCCACTTCATCGTTCGGGTTTTATGATCAAATCTCTAATAGTAGCTACTACAGGAAATTCCATAGCGCCACTCCTAAAATGGCTCTGCAGATTTTGTAGCACCACTTTTGTGTCTAATAACTCTATAACCATAACACATTTTTCAAAACCGAGAGAGGTTTTTGTTATTTCGTATGTGATGAACAAAAATTCCTCCAGTTTTCAAAAATACCTTTCCATTTGTTCATAATCCAAGTTTTAAGTTAGTCACTCAAAAATTGCATAAGCATCGCACCGTGGGTCACACTGTGTAGAAGGGTCGCACCGTGGGTTGCACTGCTCCCAACATGCAACAAAACCCTCATTTTTTTCATAATTTTTTCTTTTTTTGAGTTTGCAGGATGGTGTTTATGGTGTACTTTGTCTAGGTGATTCTGTTGTGCCTTTTGGTAGCGCAACTACATAACAGTTTGTGTAGATGATTCTGTAGCACCAGGCGTTACAAAATCTCTGTGTTTTTCAGTGTTATGTAACGAATCCTCAAAAACACAAAAAGTATTAGTAGATGGAATATGAGTCTGTAAATGCCTCCAGTAGGTGAAAATATAATATTTCCTTGAACACTTCAAAAATATAAGGATGAATGACCCATAAAAACTACATGTGACCATTTACAACTTCATGTGATAACATTGGCTCCACAGGGGATAGAGTCCTCCCTGTGAGGCTCTAAGAACTGTTGTAGCTCAAGTGCCTTAGTTGTTCATCTATGGAATCATCTATGCAACCAACCTCTGATACAACCACTTATTCATGAAAAGTGAAAAACCCGCTAAAACTGAAGGAAAGCAAGGCTCGGGAAGCAAGCTTATTACCTATCCTACCCTACCCTAACCAAAATTGCAACATGGTGAAATAAAATAAGATTTCCACAGTAACCATTCAAGTAACTTGATGATTTAAATGATCTCATCTATGTCACTGATCAATGAATAATAATAGAATAATAGCAGCAATGACATAAACTCCTTCATAAAACCATACTCACCCATGATTATCGGTGAAATAATGCAATTTGAAATTTTTAGAAAATATGAAACATAAGACTTTAACAAGGCTGCAAATGGATCCTTAAAAAAAAGATCAGAAGCATGTTGATCCACAGAAAATAACTTCTCATTCATAAATGTCTTTCTTATTTCAAATAAATGACCTTCTTGTTCTTTCGAAACCAACCCTTGATCATCAACAATTGCAGACTCTTCTTCATAAGAATGATCACGTGATAATTGTATACCGGTATTTAAAGCATCATAATTATGATCAGCCTAGAACATATAGTTATCTATGCAATAAGCCACTACTACATGCTCAAAATGGTCTGAAAACTTATCATAATCTTGATACACATTCATGTCCATATAAAAATCTGCAAATATTGAAGAATATGATTCCAAATGTGAATCATATTTACATCCTTGTTGTTGTTCCATATCTGATTTATACTCATTGTCTTCTTGCTCAGAATCTGAAATATACTGACAGCCTTCCTGCTCATGTACATGAAAATTTTCATAATATGCTTGCATACGAATCCTCTTGCTAGCACAGATGTTCTCCTCAACTTCTTCAACATCTTCAAATAAGAATCTTAAATATGAAGATTTCCTTTCTCTCAGGAGAAGGACAAGATTTGAATGTTGAGCCATTTCATAGTAAACCATGGCAGTAATCTCGGAAGGTCGGATTTACACTGGCATGCTATGATAAACACTGTAAAACCTCTTGTTGAAGACAACCAAGGCTTCCTCTTCCCCTCTCCTCAAAGCATTAAAATAATCCAAGTATTGATCAAGGAACTTGTTCTCACCCCAACACTTTAAAAATGCATTCCATAGCTCGATCCAATAACCAATGGAATTGGATCCCAAACCTTTAAATCACACAACAACATCTCCAAACAAATATTTTAGAGAACAACCTCATGATAAAATCATCGTGAACTATCTCAAACTGATCAACAAAGTTCTCAAAGGCCTCCAAATGCCTCTCAGTTGTAACATGATCTTCTCCAGAGAATCGATGAAGATACTCAAGGAAATCAAGAGGATAAGGATGAAGGTGATATGGCAGCCTTAAAGGTTTAAACATCTTGTCTTTGATTCTAGTTTGAAAACTAGTGGGTTGGATATGAGGTTTAACAAGCTTATGGAAAGGTTCAACGGTAACAACAGAAGGTGATGAGATTTGAGAAGGATTTGAATAAGTTTAAACCTCCTCAAGGTTACAAGGATGATCAAATCTAGGAGAGATTTGAATACAAATCTCATCCTTATGAATAGACTGAGGTGAGGATACAATATCAACATCTACAACACAGGCAGAAGGTAGGTCTTCTTCTTCCAAGTATGGATATATAAAGGAAGGTTGATGATCATCTGAATAAACAAATCATAATATGATTCTCTTTATATGTAAAGTAAAAGATAGGAAAGAGTTGATAAAGAAGAACATGAATTCATGTAGAAAACTAATGAAATGATACCTGGTTTTACACTTCTGCCCCTTCATCTTTCTTTCAACAGGATCCTCCCCAGTGGAGTATTTGATTGCGGAGTCACCAGGTAGATAATACAGTCAAATTTTTTTTTTGTGTCCCTCTCTTGTCTACCATAAAGAGTTGGATCTATGTCCTTCTTCCCAGGGAGCTCTTCAATATGCTCAAATCCGTCCCTGGCAACGAATCCAAAAATGTTAGCACTGAAAGTCACACTTTGAATGCTAAAGTGTAAGCTCAACACCCATCAGAATGTAAAAGATAATTTTGGTTTTGAATAGGTGGATCAACAAGATGGAGAAAGAAAGGGAGAGGGAAACAAACTGCAAATCAGTAGGCTACACCAATGGGCAATGGAGTCATAAACATTCTACTCATCGAAGGCACTAAATATGCTCAACAGAAAACAAGATTATATGTTGATAGATGGAAGAAGGAAGAAGGAAAACATAATATAGAATTTTCACTAAACAAATATCCTCTCAGTTTAATAAATCAACAAATACTTGAATAAAACAATGACTGATGGGAAAAAATACAACAGATCCTCTATTACTTAGGGATCCATAAATCATTGGCAGCCTTTGATCCTCAAATCTGCAATATATTCAAATAAGAAGATATATAACAAAAAAAAAATTACAATCTGAAATCATACCTCTCATGAGTATCCAATAGCAGTAATGCTTACAATCATAAAATCCCACAGTCTTACAAATGAACACACACAAGGAAATTGACTGCTCCTACTCTCTCTAGCCTCTCTTGGCTCATGAATCCAACCCTTCTCCAAGAGATCTCTCCTTCATTAAATAAAAAATATCATCCAAATATCCTTAGGAGGTCGAATCTCATCTCCTCCATTGGATTCTAATGCTTGGAGATAGGTGGCAACAATCAAAGAGACAAATATCCAACACACTGCTAATTTTCAAGAAATTGTTGGAAGTCATTAATAAATTGTTTCCACCTCACTGCATGAGTTCTTTAATGGATCTGAAAATTAGGTGCAGGTGTCCCTTGACATATAACTGATCCTTGAGAATCCATTTGAACCCTCCTTGATAGGTGGCAACCTCCCAACAAGGTGAATATCCAATCAGCTATGCAAAACAGAGAATTGGTAGCACATTTCGTAGCACAGTGGTGTTTAAATTGTTTCTCTCAAATGCCAATCTGGGTCAAGTTGAAATTTGGACAGAAAGTCAACAAGGATATCATCTTCCTCCACAAAATATTTCAGAGAAACCCACTTATTCATTTGGGTTTTATGATCAAATCTCTAACAGTAGCTTCTACAGAAAATTCTATAGCGCCACTCCTAAAACATCTCTACAGATTTCGTAGTGCCACTTATGTGTCTAATATCTCTCTAACCATAACACATTTTGAAAAACTGAGAGGTTTTTGTTATTTGGTATATGAAAAAAAAATTCCTCCAGTTTTCAAAAATACCTTCCCATTTGTTCATAATCCAAGTTTGAAGTTTGTCACTCAAAACTTGCAGAAGTGTCCCATCGTGGGTCGCACTATGTAGAAGGGTCGCACTGCTCCCAAAATGAAACAAAACCCTCATTTTTTTCACAAATTTTTATTTTTTTGATTTTGCAGGATGGTGTTTATGGTGTACTTTGTCTAGGTTATTCCATTGCGCCTTTTGGTAACTACAGAACAATCTATGTAGACGATTATGTAGTGCCAGGCGCTATGAAATCTCTGTGTTTTTCAGTGTTATGCAATGAATCCTCAAAAACACAAAAAGTCTTAGTAGATGGACTATGAGTCTGTAAATGCCTCCAGTAGGTGAAAATATAATATTTCCCTGAACACTTCAAAAATATAAGGATGAATGACCCATAACAACTACATGTGACCGTTTATAACTTCATGTGATAACAGTATGTAAATTCGATTTTTAAATCTCAATAATCCGTCGTTGTCCACCATAAATCCCTCAAATTTTGGTACCATCATTGTATTTTGTCTAATTAAATCCTTGACCTCATTGTATTTTGTATTTTGTCGTGTTGTAAAGTTAGAATCTTTTCATGTAGATTCGTCTGAAGAGGCATCACCGAAAATATGAACGGTCTCTGACTCAACACATCAACCACTTTGTTCACTATTCCTTTTATCTAATTAATCTTGAAATCATACTCGCTAAGAAATGATGACTAACGTCGTTGTCGCGCATTGAAGTCACTTTTCATAAAGATGTGTTGTAAACCACATTGGTCTGTTTCTAGTTCAAATTTTCATCCAAAAGGTAGTGTCTCCATATTCTCAAGGCATAAACAATGGCTAACAACTCCAAATCGTGCATCGCATAGTTCTCCTCATGCCTTCTCAACTTTTTTGAGATGTAAGCGATCACTCGAGTGTCTTACATCAAGACTATGCCTAAGCCTTCCTTGGATGCATCAGTGCATACTAAGAAATCCTCGTCCATGTCAGGGACCTTTAGTATCGGTGTTGTCATCAACAACTCCTTGAGCCTCTGAAATGCTTCCGCGCATTTCTCGGCCCAAACAAACTTCTTGTTCTTCTTCTATAATTTCGTAATTGGATTTGCTATCTTCGAAAAACCCTCGACGAACCATCGATGGTATATCGCTAAACCCATGAAGCTACTCACTTCTGGGACATCCGTCGGTGCAATCCATTCCATAATAGCCTTGACCTTTGTTCGATCCACAACGATACCTTGGTCAGAGATGACATTCCCTAAGTAATGAATCTTCGATTGATAAAAAGAGAATTTAGACAGTTTCCCAAACAATTTTTTCTCTCATAGACACTGTAGTACCAATTGCAAGTGCTCATCATGCTCCTCCATCATCCGAGAATATATCAAAATATCGTCAATGAATACTTGGACGAACTTGTCCAATATTCGTTGAATACCTCGTTCATAAATCTCATAAATACCCCAGGGGATTTTGTCAGTCCAAATGGTAAAACAATAAACTTGTAATGTCCAAACCTCATTTTAAAGGTGGTCTTAGGGATGTCATCCTCCTTGATTTGTAACCGGTGATACCCTGATATCAAGTCGATCTTCGAAAACACTGTCACGCCCTTCATATGATCAAACAGATCATCAATGCTTGGCAACATATGTTGATTCTTGATCGTTGCCTTGTTCAATTAACGGTAGTCAATGCAGAGTCTCCATGACCCATCTTTCTTCTGTATGAAGATTACAGGCACACCCCACTATGACACACTTGGATGTATAATTCCTAGGTCCAGAAACTCCTTCAGTTGCATTTTCAACTCCTATAACTCTGGGGTCAACATATGATAATGATTTTTTTCTATCGATTCAGTTCCCAGTTTTAGGTAAATGGTAAATTCCAATTCCCTCTTATAAAGTAACCCCGGTAACTCCTCTAGGAATACATTCACAAACTCTCGTACTACCGGAAGGTTTTCCAGTCCTTTTGCCACTCCTTTTTCATTTAACGCAAGGATCTTGTATAGCTGGCATCCCTTGCACATGCTCTTCCGTAGCTGCAAGGAAGAGATGAACCTCAAGGAAAATCCTTAGTTCTAACCTACAATCATGCATCTTTGTCCCTCATCATTGATCAAGCTCAATCATTTTGTCTTACAGTTGAGTATCGCCTCATGCGATTTCAACCAGATCATACCGATCACGACGTCATAAGACCCTAAGATCATGATGTACAGTTGGACCTTGTGACAAACTCTCCCAGGTTAAGGCTACATCCCATAACCTTCCCTCCAACCTTCTGTTTGGCTCCTGAATCCATTTTTACAAAGCTAAACTTGTCCTATTCGACTGCATTCACCTTAATTATTTTTAGCATTGCACCAAAAATAAAACTCTCTGTAACACCTGGAGCTATCAAAATACTAAGGGTCTGGTCATTGTCGGTACCTAATGTCTTGAGCACAGTTGAATGGTTCTCTTCCTGGTGATTATTCATTGCTGCATGAATTCGATGGGCCTTGCCCAAATCTCCCACGGTAGTGGGTCCGACTGATCCAAATGATATGGTCCTCTCAACTAGGCAGTCACGCTGGTAATGTGTCTCTCCACATGTCCAACACCCTTTCTTCGGTCCAGTACTCCTGGCACCTAAAGTAGAAGCAAATTGCCCACTGGCCTGGAACCCTAGTCTGTTCTACTGAACATCCCTAAACTATTGTTGTTGCGGTCGATGTTGGTGTTGGAGTTGTGGTCCTCTGTAAGGAGTTTGTTTCTAAGGCGCTGGTCACCGAGGTGTAGATAAAGTGGATCCTCTCTAGATGCCATGATATCATGGTGAATGTCTAGCTAGTGTTTGATGTTGTTGTGCACCAGATGACACCTGTCCCATTGGTCTTGTTGGAGTCCTTCTATGACCCTCGATGATAAGCTCCTCCTATGCTATGAGGGCCTTCTTGACAACATCATGCAAGGTTTGAGGCATCATAATCCTCACCTTTGCAAGAATGTTGACATTAAGGCAAAATATGAACTTGTTGACCTTAAGTATCTAGGTATTCATGTGTAGATCATACCGAAGCAGCTCCATAAAATGGGCCTCATACTTGGGCACCATACGGTCACCCTGTCGCAAGGTATTGAACTTGTTGAGTTGACGCTCAATGAATTCCTCAGACAGATACCTCTCCTAGAACTGTTCCTCAAACAGTTCCCATGACACGTCTTCGAATTCCATGTTCAATTATGGCAGGACTGTTTTCCACCATAGAAGAGTGTGCCCCTTCAGTTGAAATACCATCATACAAAACTTCATGTTGGAGGTATATTCACAAAGTGAAAATCACATCGCCATATTCTCCAACCATACCTCGGCGACTACATCATCCAGGACACCAAAGAACTCAGGAAACTTTACCTTCTCGAGTTCACGATGAATACTATTAGTACCGACTGGAGTGCACGGTGGACCCTTGGGAGGTGCCGGCACCCTGGCCTCATCTCTATACAAATGATTGATCAGTGCCTCAGACATCCTCTGAAAGGACCTCATCAGCCCAACCACATCACCCACAACTCTCTGTTCCTGCCCAAAAACATGTTCGTCTCCCTGGGGGTTAGACCACTCAGGTGCGGATGCTACTAGGGGCGTCACGCATCCTCTCTTAGCACCCTGTCATCTACCTCCGCGACGTCCTCTAACCATGATTACCTGCACGAATACAAATCAATTTAATTAGCGACATTTTATAATTCAAATATCTAATCAATGGAAGTCGTAATGATCCCAAGTCGTGGGTCAAACCGGCTTTGATACCATATGTAACAACTCCATCGTTACGATAACATGTGACACATAACAATTGAAACATGTATTTTTTTTTTTATACAGGAAGGTAACAACGACAACAGTCAATCAACACAACTCGACAATGAACACAACGCACACAATTCAGGAAACAAAGAAACATAACGACCTATCATGCTAGCACATCATGCAACTAGAAGAAACATACGACAATCAATCAGACAAAAAGTAAAAATGACTACCCTCTCATCCTACCCTTCAAGGTTAGGACCTACACGAAACATAAGCAATGCTCAAGCCCATGTTCCCATCGATTTTGACCATTTAAGGTCTCAAGGTTGCAGACTTTTCTGAGGAACAAGGAGGTTTCTACATCCCACCCAACACAATCAAGATGACACCTACTAAGCTAAAGAAACATCAATCAATCCAAATGTAACAGCTTTAACGACACAAGTAGCTAGAACCCTCCCGGGGAGCGGGAGACAATCACATTAACGTTACAAACAAGTACAACCTTACTTACAAAAACAACAACATCCACATCGAGAGGCACATGATCCTAAGATAGGTTTCATATGCTCTTATCGATCAACGTGCGCAATGACCCAATCATAAGTTATCACGTCGCCACTTTGCGACAAAGTCACTAGGGACCCACACACAAACAAATAATTCTAAACCTTCAACCAAACATTAAATCCAACATGCTTGAAATCCAACTAGCACTAACATACATTAT
This sequence comes from Picea engelmannii, assembly GCA_009831015.1. Lineage (NCBI taxonomy): Eukaryota > Viridiplantae > Streptophyta > Pinopsida > Pinales > Pinaceae > Picea > Picea engelmannii. The sequence goes on along the minus strand of ML801408.1, from coordinate 150,000 downwards.
ACGAATTTGTTAGATGAAGGCGCTCTAAACAATCAAGCAAAAAAATGGATATAGAGTGACTATACTCAATACATTTAAATTGACGCAATGACTAGATCTAATTAACTAGTAATTTATCGTCATAAGGACTAATTCACATCATAAGTAACCAATCACCATCTAAAAGTAAAGGAACCTAACCATCGTCAAGCAACATTATACCTTCCATTCACTTACAACCCCTTTACATCATTATAAAGAGTAAAGAAACTTATAATTAATAATCACAAATTATCAGATAAGGGTTCCATTGACAACATTAGTGAACTCACAAGTCCTTACTTAATTACCTGTTGTAAGGGCAATTAAAATTATTAATCTAATGCAACACATCTCATTTAACTATCATGAAGGAAATATTTCCATAACCACATCAATGATTTCAATATGTTCCCAATTAGCTCCCTGATGTAGAAGCTATCAATTATTAACAAGAAATAATCACAATTAACCAACTAAAATTGTTATAGAACATTTAACTAATAAGAAGGGATATCCACATTATTCATAATTCAATTATTAAACTACGGTGAAAACCATTAAACTAATAAAAGGGATAATGCAAGATACCAGATATATAAAATATGCAGAACAGAAATGAAATGCTAGAAATGACAGAATAACAGTAAAATATCCAGCATAATCTTCACAATACACAGAAATGATATACGAAATAGCAACAAAA
>ML801408.1:116464-149176 GCA_009831015.1 Picea engelmannii | reverse complement strand
ATCAACAGGAGGCCATGTGTACACTCTGCCCATTTACATGGATTCTTTCCTTTCTCCTTGGCATTGCGATTATGCAACAAAGGGTGATAACTGGAGAAAAATGCGACGATTCCAGTTAGTGTACAACATAAGAAGAAATTGTGCCTCACAGAAGTTGTTGGCATGAGTAGGATGGGTTATGGCCTCAAGGAAGTTGCTTCATTGTTTTTCATTAACGATTATGTTACTTCCTGTTTTCTGATTTGCAAATGAAGGTACTTATCGATTTCCTTTTCCTGGCGATTTCTATTTGTTCGTTTGCCTCTGAAAGGATTGATATGAAGCTTATGGTATTTCCATCCTTCGAATTGACAATATACAGTGTGTTTTATATCAAGGAATGTGTTTTTCAAACAGAAATGTGTTTTATATCAAGGAATGCATTTTGGAGAGGGCAACTCTCATTTGTGACACTGTAAGAAAACATCCTATGATGTGTCTGAAAGGTTATTCAATCAAGTAGTCATCCGACTGTCGGCTAAAGGAATTTATGTGGATAATGAAAGTATAGAAATAAATCCTATAATGTGTGAAGTCAAGAGTTCTAGCGGCTTTTGGTACAGAACTGAGGGTGATAAAGGTGGAAACACAGGATGTTGGAACAAGCGAACGACATCTGGATCTGCCTTTACCAATGCCCCTATCCCAACTAATGGTAACACATAGGTAGACCAAGGGATCACTAAGCCATGATTGGATAGGGGCACTGGCTAAAAGATGACACAAGAATGCAGAGGTTCGACCAAGTTGGGCAAGAAACCTCAGACAGTATGAGACTAAGGCCCGGGAAGAGTGCAGTTTAAGAGGGAAAATCAACCAGAAAAAAATCAATAATTCATAGAACCTTTTATTACAACGCTACAATATTAATACCACAGTAAATCATAGAGGAATAACATTCAGTAAGACCCTTTTTATGGCAGAGCTACATGTGTAATAACACACAGTGAATAGTGGTTTAAGACATTTTATGGCAACACAAAAGGAAACAATATGGTGCAAATGGAGACTACTCTGGGAGAAACATGAAGACCTACTGGTAAAAACTCGTGGGTCATAGAGATAAAATATTAAAAACAAAACAAGTATCCAATGCACTGAATTGCATCTAAATAATGATGAAACAAGGAGGCGCAGAAACAAAATTTAACTACCCTTCAACCAAATTACACATGCGTACATTCTCCATGATAAATATTCTGATACATAAAATTAACTAAATTTTTAACACAATTATGCATGTGTTCTTTCTATGTTAGAGAGATGCATATACGGGGAATTTAACTACAATTCAATACAAATTATACACACGTACCATAGCCAAATGTGAATGCTATGTACTCGTTGTCTTGTGTGTGCTCCATCCAGCTCCTACTTGCCAACCAATAAGACCTCACCGGTACCTCCTAGCCAACACTAGGGGTACTCTTCTTCCCCCTGAGCCCCCCGAGCTGCAAAGGGGATATGCACACAATACCATAGAATTGTATCTTCCAACTCGCTTCGCAAGGTCGAGCTACCATGCATTACCCAAGATGGGTATCCCAACTCCCACAAGAGAAATTCAATCAAGATAAAATTCCGGCAGTGTAACCTTGTGCAAACCTGACGTGATCCATACTCCTTCTCCGTCATCCTTTTTATAGATTTTTCTTACTCATTAGTTTCCCAAAACTTCATTAAATTCTTATTATTAAATTTAATTAGGACAAACCTCCCTAGTACACATGTCACTCGATCCCTTAGTTGCACCAGAAAATCAATTAATTAATTAATTAAATATTCCTATTTCTCTCACCCACCTAAAAGCATTCCTAAAAACACTCCTCAGTGTCCCTTTATTCCCTTACATTTCTTAAATGATGTATGCCTTACTTAAATCCTAGTTGAGTTCACAAATTGAAAGTTCCAAAGGCTAGATTCCCTACTAAGTTAGACATTCTCCTTTTTCTTCAAGTTTCCCCTTTTCTTTAAGTTTCCCTTTTTCTTTAAGTTTTCCCCTTTTTCTTTTTAACTAAGTTCAGAATTAGAAAGTTTAGACAAAAACAACCATTCACCCTTTTAATAATTTAATCCTCCATTATAATTTTTTACTTTAATAAATAATGTTTGAATTTTCTTTACTGCCTTCTTGTTACATGTCTATTTAGTTTTTTTTTGTTCACATGTTCTACTTAGACCTAGGTTTTAATTTCACTAGGCTAAGCGATGGTTTTTAAGGGAACAATTAGTTATTAAACTTTACTCATACCATCATCTATTTTAAGGCCGAACAGGTCCTAAGGAGGCATAGTTTTCTAGGTACTAGGTTTATTAACTTACCCAAGTTAAAACCATGACGTGCCCTTCAAGGTGCACTACGTGCTCCAAGGGTGCCACTCGCTTGCATTCATGTTTTATTTGTGCGACATGCCCTTCAAGACACACTACGTGCTCCAAGGGTGCCACTCACCTCTTGATTGAATTTGGTAGATGTCAAACCCCTAGAGTCAATACTTCACCAGGTGATATTGTGGGAGACTAAGGGCCTCTAAGGAATAAGTACCTTTCCTTATTGCATTCCCTTTAGAATCATCATGAGTGACTGTCACAGTCTTCTGTAACGACATTGTGGGTCTTCTCAAACTAGGTAATTGTTAACCTATAGTTCGAGCCATGACGAGAGTGCTAGTAGGTTGTGGCAAGGATGCTACCACACCTCTCCCTCAATGTCTCTGGTTGTCATGCATGACCCCTTTACTCCAAATTTGAGTATGTTCTGCAAGCTATCGTCATCCTGCATCTATCAACAAAACATTTACTCATCTATAAAAATCAACATCATAACATCTAGTCATACGTCACATCTGTAATATAAAAAACATTCAAACCATAATCGTCCACTCCCTGGCTCGATCTAAAGTCCAAGGAGATCCATCGATGCCATCGACATCCTCTAATGTACAGAGTCATGCACACTGAGGAGAACCCAGTCAATAGCACATGTCGATGTAAATACAACAAAAATAACATATCTTCATATCCACAACATCTCATAATCATAATCGAAACAACCAATCATATAATGAACCGGATCACTTGCACGCAAGTGTCCTCAAAGAATAAGTCTTCTCAATGCGGACAAGAGAGGGATGTTATAGAGGTTTCCCCCCGAATGAGGAAAGTGAACATTGATTTATGGAAGTAATAAAGTTATCATATTTAGGTCCATATTTTTATTGTGATAGTTTTTCTATTTCATTGTGCTAAATACTTTGATAATTTTTTTGCTCTGGTTCTACATATTAATATTTGGTACCTTACAAGTGGTATTAGAGTACTTTCTTTGGAATTTTTCTAGGAATGTTTTTAGGCTAGAGACATGTTCCAGCATATATAAATCATAAGGATATGTCATTAAGTAGGTAAAACTATGGTTGGGGAAGAATACACGTAGTAAATACACATGGTTTCACCTTGGAAACCTATGTAACCCTTGTTGGTACCCCTTCGAGTAGTACCACATTAGACGACACCTGTACACAAAATTTTACTTCCACATACCCTCAGGTATATCGAAATTCCTATGGATATCCTAAAACCAACCATAGTTCATCCATTCGACTGCCTAACTATTATAATGTCATCGAGCACAACACTCGAGAAGAACGATCTTGCATTCAGGTAGTACGTCTAAGGGTATGGTTAAATATCCTTAGTTATAGCCCTAAGATATTGGGTCGGGTACTATTTTTGAACCTCACAAGTATATAAGAGAGTTTTATCACAGGGCACTCCCTTGTCCTCAAGAACCCTCAAAATCCTACAAATAGAAATAGTATTGAAATTTTGCACATCTAGCTTTTGGATAATCCTACTTCCTACATCGAGGCTGGGAAATTCCTACACAATATTCAGTATTAAGAATTTGGGTATTCTTTCACTATAGTATTATCCATACAAGAGTGTAAGTGGTCCCATCGACACCCTTATTTGGGACCTATGTCATTATATTTCTTTCTTCATGGAGATCATAGTGGTAACCCTATTCCATGATAATTTTTGTGTGTGTGGACCCACTCGCCCTATCCAACACCCTTATTTGGGACCTATCTCAATAGATTACTCTCTTCATGTTTATGGTCGTATTACCCCTCTTCCATAAGACTCTTTTTTATGTGGACCTTCCCACCCTCTCCAACACCCTTATTTGAGACCTATCCCCCTAGATATTTTGTGTCACATTGATCATAATGGTATCCCTCTTTCATAATCCCTTTTTTGTGCATCCATTGCCCCTCTTACTAATTTATTATATCCTTGGATGGAAACACAACCAAGACTTTGGAAACAAATTGTCTTCCCTAGAAGACTATTTTTAGAACCTTCAAAAATAATTCACAACAATTAGTGAGGATTTGGCTCCAGTTTCTTCCAATATTGCTACCATTAATTCCAAGATTGTCAACCTTGACCACCTCACTAACCAATTGAACTCTCTAACAAACCTTGTTACTCAAATCAAGGTTCCTTACTCCTTAGGAAAACCTCTCCGCTAAGAAGGATTCGAATCATCACATTCCATGGATTTTCTTTCTACCTTCTTTTCTCGTGATTTGTGTCTTCTTAAAGTCGAGGTAAATAAATTCGATGGCTCAGACCCCTTGAGCTAGGTCACTCAAATGGAACATTATTTCTCATTGCATGACATCATGAATGAATTAATCAAACTTTGTGTTGGTGTCCTCTATTTAAATCCAGAATGATGGAAATGGTGGCAATGTGTAATACTCTGGTTTTGATTCCGAGGTTTAATAATGTATTTTGTTTATTTATGAAAAGTCAAAGTTCCTATAAAACTGAAAGGGGTTGGAGTGCCTAGGATATGTAATATTTTGATCATTTTTATTAATAAAATACATCATTGGATGCAAGATGGACAAGGAAAAGAGTTATATAGGTCTATGATTCCATGAGAGAGGGGGGAAGCTGAGGGGCTAAACCTTTACATTGTTAAATTATTTTTGTTTTACACACCTTGGAATTTTAGAGAGAAAGAGGGGGTTACGTGAGCTTCTTGGGGGAAGGTCACATTATGATTTTGATATATAAACCTTGTTCTTGATTGTCTTAGGGGTTGTCAATTTCATTGTTATTGATTTTTTTTTTGGAGTCATTCCTCTCTAATTCACTCTTTTTCTCATTCTTGGTTTTGCATGGGGAAGGGAAAATGAATGGTTGAAGGCTAGTTGTAATTAATTTATGATTATTCTAGAAAAGGAGGGATGCTTGTGGGCATGAGAATAATGGCAGTTGAGAGAGAATTGTTCATAGTTGAGAATCCTGAGAGTTTCTAGCATTGCGATTTCCTGACTAGAAGCATTGGATCCCTTGAAAGAGGTGGAAATATCGAGGGACTGCATGTCAATGAAGGTGGTTCATTCTATTTGGGTGGAGTAGGTTGAAGGGGAAGAGAGGCGATAAAATGTTTTTTGTTGTGTGTTTGAGAATCCTACGAGAGCTTGATTGTTGATTGGTTTGGGTAACTGAGTGTCACTCTGGAACCCATCTTTGTGTAGTCATAACCCTGGCTCGTGGGTGACCTATTGTTGAGACTTGGAACAACAATGTCTAAGGTTGGGTGGAACTTCCTTGGTTTGTAGCCAATTGGTGATTGTTTTAATAAAATATAATTTCTCTATGTAATATGTTTCTTTGCTTGCATAATTATTTTACTGTGTATTCATTACTATCTCTAAGATATGTATTGATAATGTTATTGGTTGTCAGTTACCGCTTTTCATGGAATATTGTTTATTATTTCATACTGTAACATGAATCTTGATGATTTTGTGTGTTTATCTCATGATTCTCTATTAATTTTAATTATTAGAGATCAAAATTAGTTCAATAAGAGGTTCTTGAATTAGCGTGGCCTGAACTGTTGGGGGCTACATTACAGATTGGTATTGGAGCGTCTTGAAGGGAGTTTTGGAAGTAGCATGGCCTATCCTTGGTGGATTTGTATGCCACATATTTGTATCAGAGTTGTTGGTTTATAGCACCGGGCCTTTGAAGGGCCTGCTACATGAAAAGACATAAGTTCTTGAAGTGAAGTTAACTAATGGATATTGGATAACATGGGGGTGAGAATATTGAGGTATAACTGTGTCCAGTTCACCATAGAAATTTTGTTTAAGAGATCCTATGTGGCCCTAGAATCCCAACGATATCTCCCCTTCATGATGTGAGCATTTGAATCGACAGTTTTCAAAGTAAGAAAATCAACGCTAATCCATCCTCAATCTTGCCTTCGCATGGGATATCCATTGTTGATCTGCGACCATGCCATTTTCTTTATCCCACATGCATGTAGATGAGGGTTGATGAATTATTTATAAAATTAAGACAATTCCTTATTATTTGTATGTGAAAAGACAATCATGAAATATTGTGGGAGCCACACAGAATATAAACTTTTGGATAGAAATTGTTCTTGGTGTTTTGGTGCCCCAGTACTTTGGTGGGCCGATATAGAACCCCTCGAATGTTTCCAAGCACAGTTTCCTTGTTGACATCTCGGTACCTCGATGGACCATATCAGACCAAAGCCTATTGATGAGAGTAACTTGAGTGTGGTGGTTGGTGACCCGATGGGTCAGTGGTTCGTACCAGACCAGAACATGTTGATGGTGGTGGATAGAACTTGAGCCTAGTGGTCCGGTGCCCTGGCGGCCCAGTGGTTTTTTGGTCAGACCGAACCAAAGTTGAGAACATGAAGTATGGAAGTTGAGCCTAGTGGGTCGATGGTCATGTCAACAACCACTTCATATTCCATGTCATCCAACTCACATGGAAGGGGTCTACATTGAGATCACGTCATATTGAAAGACCTCTACAGAAGGGAAAATGCCTAAAAATATTTAGAAGGGCATAACGGTTTGCAACGAGTCGAAATTAAAACAAAAAATAGCCATTGGAAATATATCAGAGAAAGGAATACAATTATGCACCCATAAAATTGTTCAGAGTAGTAGATATCATATTCAACTGGGAAGAACATGACTGGTGGCCTTAAGAACAAAAAAAATAAAAAATAAATATAGTCTTTTTTTCAGAAATGTGTATATATGTTTTTTTTTATCTAACATAAATTATGTTGCATGCACACTTTCTTGAATAATTAAGGGTACAAAAACATCAGTTCAATCTAAGAATGAATATTTTGGTAAATTGAGGAAGGAGAGGCACCATTTAGTCATGAGAGAGAGGCCAAAGGCCAAAATATTAGTGTTGGAAATGTTGAGATCGAATCTAATGGTCATAGGAGAAGAGTGGAGATAGAAACATTAATAGATATTGTGAGAAGTTTAAGAATAGAAGTGAAAAGTTACAAATTAGTTAATGAGAAGATGATGAAAGAACATAATAAAATAAATTCCCAAATGATGCAAAGCCTAAATTAGTTGCAGAGGCAAGCAAATAATGGATCATGATCAAGATAGGAGGAAGAAGGTAGACAACATGAAATAAGAGATAACTATAGAAGATCCATTCATTTAATAAGGGCTAGTGGAACTCATAGACATCACTCACCTCCTTACTCAACTAGGAAGTCTTATGCATCTAAGGATTCAAGGAGTAGTCCAAAAGTGTTTCCTAGTAGACATCAAAGAAGAAGACATGAGTGGGAAAATTTGCAAGGAGAGTCGAGGAATATTAAGCCACCATCCTTTGATGGTGAAAGGGAAAGGGAAGTCAATTTTGAAGCCTAGTTTCTTGGAACCAAGAAGTATTTTCAGTTGCACAACTACTCATCTAATCTATAAGACACAATTTCCACTTACCATTTGCATGGAGAATATACTATGTTGTGGGATCAGTTCAAGCAAGTTGAGAACATCAATGAGAGAAGGATCACTTGGAAGCAGTTCAAGAGTTATTTTCATAATAAATATCTTTCAAAACAATACCATGACAAGAAGATGAAATATTTCTTTGAACTCAAGTTGGGGAGCATGACCATGGGAGAATATGAAAATAATTTCTTAGGATTGTTGAAATATGTGGGATTTATCAAGGATGAGAAGGTAAAGAGACAAAAAATTTTGAGTGGACTTCCATCATTTTATAAAGAGAAGATTCAATATGATGAACCTAGAACCTTTATAGAAACCATTAGAAAGGATAAGTACTTGGATGAGAAAGGAAAGGGAAAATAATATTTTCAAAAGTATTGGAAGGATAATAATAAGGATAAGTCTGATCAGAGAAGGAAGGGATTCAAACCTCCTTTCAATAGAAACAACCCTAATAAAAATTAGCATTATTAATCTTCTAAGGATGAATACAAGAGGGAAGAATCCTTGGGAAAAAGGGGGAGACCACCAATAAAATGTTGGGGGTGCAAAGAGGATCACAATTACAAGGATTTTCCTCATAGAGAAGACAAAATTAATACCATGCACAACATCCAAGAGGATACTACAATAGAAGACATGGGTAGAATTATTCCAAGAATATATGCATCCTTAGAAGATCAACAAGCGTAATATCAATCCCATATGATCGAAGTGGAAGGTAAGATCATTAATCAACATGTTTCTATTTTAATTGAATTAGGAGAAATCCATTTTTATGTTGATCCTAAAGTAGTGGAAATATTACATTTGGAGAAAAGTATGCACGAAAAATCAAGTTTGGTTCAACTAGCCACTAGAACCAAAAGAAATATCAATGAGATGGTTAGAGGTTCTCCAATAAATCTTAATGGGGTAAATAAATTTGTTGATATGAATATGATACCATTAGTATCTTATGATATCCTAATCGAGATGGATTGATTGGACAAACATCATGTTGTCCTAGATTGTCATGACAAGACATTTGCATTCCTTGATGAAGAAGAAAAAAAAACATTGTGAAAGGAATTATGTGACCCATTTCTACAAGGGATATTTCAGCCTTACAACTAAAGAGATGTTTCAGGAAGGGTTTTTGATTGTATGTAGCTCATGTAGAAGAACCAAAAAATACAAAAGTACCAAGCCTTGAAGAGTTTTTAGTATTGCAAGAGTTTGAAGATGTATTCCAAGAAATACCCGGATTGCCACCGAAGAGGGAGAAAGATTTCTCTATTGAATTAGTACAAGGAGATAAGATAGTATAAAAAACTCCTTATAGAATGAGTACACTAGAATTAGAATAATTGCAAATGAATCTGGAAGAATTGTTGAAGAAAGGGTACATACGCCCAAGTGTTTCACCTTGGGGACTACCAATACTCTTTGTGAAAATGAAGGATGGAACATTGAGGTTATATATTGACTTCAGACAAATGAATAAAGCCAATATGAAGAACAAATACCCTCTACCCAGAATTGATGACCTTGTTGATCATCTAATAGGAGCAAAGATGTTTTCAAAAATAGACTTGAGATAACGATACCAACAGGTAAGAATCGAGGAAGAAGACATTAGTAAGACAACCTTTAGAACCAGGTATGTAAATTATAAATTTGTAGTGGTGCCATTTGAATTGACCAATGCACCAGTTGTATTTATGTGCTTAATGAATGTCATATTCATAAATGATCTAGATACGCTTTTCATTGTATTCTTGGATGAAATACTTATCTATTCTAAGTCTAAGAAAGAGCATGAACATCACTTGAGGTTGGTTCTATACGTACTGAGGGAACATTAGTTGTATGACAAGCTGAGAAATTATTCTTTTTACCAAGAATAGATTCATTATTTGGGACACATTATTTCAAAAGAAGGTATAGCAGTAGATCCAAAGAAAATTGAAGCCATTAGAGGGTAGCCAACACTAAATATTGTTTCAGAAGTCATATCTTTTATGGGATTATCCAAATACTACAGGAGGTTTATAAAAGGGTTCTATAATATTTTTCATCCCATCACTTCTTTACAAAATAAGGGAACTAAGCTTGTATGGGAAGTAAAGTGTGAAGAGAATTTTAACTTGTTGAAAGAATTGCTTACTAGTGCACCTATTTTGAAGATTTTTAGCCCAAATGATAATTTTGTAGATTGTACATATGCATGCAAAGAAGGACTTGGTGAATTCATCACCCAAAATGGACGTGTCATTAGTTATGAGTCCAGAAAGCTTAAATAAAATGAGATTAAATATGCCACAAATGATCTGGAGCTTGATGCCATAGTTCATTCCTTAAAGATGTGGATGCATTATTTAATGGGGAAGAAATTTGAACTAACAACATACCATAGTGGTATGAAGTACCTTTTTGAGAAACCAACTTTGAATGCTAGATAGACAAGATGGCTGAGATTTTGAAGTGAGTATGATTTTGAAATCAAGCATATCAAGGGAAAGGAAAAAAAAGTGGTTGATGCACTCAACATAAGGGTACATCTTATGCATGTTATAATTGTTAGTATGCATCATTCAGATTTAAAGAGAGTAATTTTGGAGGTTGTTGTTACAGACCAAAATTACCTATAGGTAAAAGAGAATTTACAACAAGAGAATGTATGACAAAAATTCAAAAGGTATGTGATTACAGAGGATGGATTAATTATGCATAAGAATATATTTTATGTTCCTTGTTCCAAATAACTTAGGAACTTGGTGTTAAGGGAAACACATAATGTTCCATATGCCAGACATTCTGGTTACCAGAAAATAATTGCAACAATAAGAAACCAATTATTTTTGCCTGGGATGGGTATTTACGTTTTCGGGATTTCTTAAGATATCATGTTTGTTGTAAATAATTAATTTACACTTGTCCATGGTTATCTTCTACTAGGTGTTAACATACAAAGAGGAGTCAACCTAGGAATTGATAAACATTGGGTTAAGTATGGGTTGTGAGTATATGTTGAAGAATGAAAGTTTAATTGAACAATTTGTAAGTAGCTAGGTTGTTTAACTTCCTTGCTTTTATAATTAATGAAAAACAAGAAAAATTGATATTGATTATATTGATTGTTATTTGTCATGTCGTATTAAACATGCAGGAAAAAAAGTATGGAATGGAGTTGTTGGCACAGGGGAAGACCCAGGGTTCAATGCTCAAGAGCGCACCAACAAAGCCTTAACTATCGGCCCTTTCGGCAACACCTGTGAAGTAGATGAAGTCTCACCCGACGTAGAGGCAGGGATGGTTCCAGGACTCAAGTTTCTGAAACCTTAGCTGGGACACAGATATATGATTATATTGTTGACAGAGCACTTAGCACTGATATATTATCAATAGTCAACCATTACTCTACTTCGCAGATAGCACAGAGTCGTGCAGCATTCACTTAGGTCTAAGGTATTTTAGAATTTAGCCATAGTAAAGCAGATCAGATCCGATAGATCAGCACTAATCACATTCATACATGTCTAATAAGCACAAAGCATAAACATATCTATCTAAACATGTCCAAGCACTTAGAAAAAGAAGGGATAAACACATCAAGTCGAAGCACAAAGCATAACACACAATATTTACGTGGTTCACCCCCACCCTGGGGCTACATCCACCAACTTTTATTCTCTATTGTCTTCAGTCAAATAGGTTACAAGCACAAAGCCACCAAAACCCTACTCTTCACAGGACAAGAGATCTACACACCTCGCTAGATCCTCCTTCCCTGAGTATCTGAGCACCCAGTCTCTTATAAACACTCGCACTTAACACTGCAAGTTCAACAGTAGGCACAGAGCCTACTCAATCACATAGATCACTTGCACATAGCAATATTTACCATCACATAGATGTACTCTACTACTTACATCACCTAACTTACTTATTTATACATACAAAATAGGCCTAAACAGGGGCAAAGCCCATGGGCCAACATCCCATTCCTGTTACATTATCCCAAAAACCCAAAAAGGACCCAAAAGTGAGTCGAGATTCTGCAATATCCACTTCACTTGGCGCTCCATCTTCGACAGGCTGTCGAAGTCCCAAAAATGGTCAAACATGACCAAGTATCTCCCAAAACTTTGTCAAGGGACAACAGGCCCCCAACACTCACCTGTGATTCGTCCCGAGTCACTCTGGTCTGATCAATTCTACCTCGAATGCCTCGAGCTTGGCTCGAGCTGCTTCAACCTGTTGTTGTGTTATGGCCTCTTTCTCTGGAAACTTATGGATGAGTGCATCATTGATGGGTTCCTCTAGGCATTGTTCTGATGCACTCACAACCTGTTATAGCTTTGCTCCTCGACTTTCAACCTCTATGAACAACTAACATGCCTTATCTTGCATCGGTTGAATTCGTTGAGTCACATCCATCACTTTGCTCTGGATCGTATGGATCTGTTGCTAGGCCATGCGCTTCTCATGAGATCTCTTTATTCTTTCTACGGGTGATAGGGCCTTTAGCTGCGTATGTAGCTTTTCATCTTCATACTTTGCCTTATGGAGCTGCGACTCCAAATTATATAACTTTGGGTTCTCGGTGAGGTTCTCATATGTCTAGGCGTTGTGACTACTTAGCTTCTTGCACTCCAAGGAAAGAGATTTTAGTCTTTCAACTTCATTTTGGGCTGTTATTTCTCTTTGGTCTATGATCTCCTGTGGGGTCTCAGGTACTGCGCAGAGATCTAGATCTGTAATGCGCTATTGGAGCTTTTGGATTACTTCTTCGAGTTGTGCCACCTGCTGTGGGATTCTTTCTTCAGTATTTACCTCAGTGATTTTCACAGAGAGAAGTGTTATGTTCACCGCTTCCTTTACTTCCGGTTGCTCCGCCAGCAACTATTTATTTCCTTGTTGTAGTTGTGATTTCTTGTCATTCCACTTTGCTTGGAGAGCACTCTTTTCTTGTTCTGCAGCATTGCGTTGTTCTACAAGTACTCCCTGTACTTGTGTCAAAGAATGAGTGGCTTCATCTTGTGCTTTTCGAAGTTGATCCTCAACTGAATCTGCGATTTGGTGGAGTTGAGTTGGCTCATCTCCTACTTCTGGTGTTTCGACTGACAGGAGCACAGTGGAGATTGCACACTTTGACTGAAGTGCCTGTTGCACTCCTTGAAGCTCTATCTCGATCCGACTGTACATCTCCTCTTGTTTAGTCGCTTTCTTCTCTACTATCTCCATTGCAACATCATTCAGAGATACGACAATGAAGTTGAAGTCGACTGGGATCAATGTGGTCTGCAACTTAGTCACAGGAGCTTTGGACTTCTTCCGGGAAGAAGGTTTCTGAGGTGAACCCTTCCTCTTCTTCAAAAGCTCTACTTCGTCTTTGCGCTTTTGTTTGAATTCTTCTAACTCTTGACCATCACCCTCTTTCTCTAGCATGATGGAAGCAGTCTTCACCGAGGCACTACTTAAGTCTTTCACTTCACTAATCTTCTGTCGCATGCTAGGTCCAGGTAGATCTTGTGCAGTTTCTAGACTGTCTACATCAGATATCTCTGCAGGGTCAGCTGGAACAAGGAGGTTCGTCAACCATTCCTTTGTGATATCCTTCAGATCTTCTTCTGTTAACTTATAATAGGACTGTAACTACTACTTATGCTTGTCAGCGCACGCTATGATGTAGAGAAAGTGTATGTCTACATTGAAATTCATCAAGGGCCGAAACCTATAGAGGGTGTTCAGAGTGATGCACGGTGTAGACTAGATAGCTACTTTCAACTGATTATAATATGAATGAAACACAGAATTTGACTGCCATTTTTTATCCATATCATTCGAGTACCACGGGGTACTGAACTTCGCGGCCAATATTTCAAATGGATCGATGTCTAGGAAGGTCACACCTTCCGGCATCTCCCATGCAATGAAAGATATCAGGATTAGGAGCCAACTGAAATGAAACTCATATCCTTGGTCCCAGGCTTCTCTGTAGTCGAGCTCTAGTTGTTTTACCAAGTACTGTGCCCAATTCATCTGTAGGCCCTCTGCGCACTTTCCTACGAGGTCTACTACAAATCCAGTGACTTGGGTTGGTCGGTTCTTACGAACTAAATTTCATGTGATCAGCTGACAGGCGAGGCGTACTACGTCATTCTGAATAGAGGCTACCTTGTAGCCGCACATTCCCTTCTCGACATCGCCATAAGTATCTTTATCTTCTTTTCTAAGGCTCGGTCTGTGGTCTTTCCAGTGTAAAAATCATGTGGGTCAGGGCCTTGCATGCTCAGCCCGGTGATCCGATGGATCAAGGTCGGATCCACTGTGATACGTCGGTTCAACCATAAATATCCTCCATGGTAACAGGATAATAGCAACTTAACACATGCATTCAATTCTTGATGTCATCCGAAGTGATATATATTCATAACATTAAGCAGGGTAGACTGCGTGAGGTTTTGCATCCAAGGCTGGGGGATAATCTTTGAATTCTTTCCTTTCGTCCAGTTCAGGTACTTATGCAGGGTGAGAATACTGTAAGCTTTACGGTCTCCAAGGTTGAAGTCACTAAAATTCAACGCTACTATCTTATCCTAGTCTGTGCAAACTGCGCGTATCCCTTTCGGGAGGTACTCAGTGACCAAGGCATAGTCAAAATATATAGGCACGCTATCTCTATTCACTGCACCGCTCATAGGAGGTATATACACAGGTAAGATGCTTGGAATCAACTTATCATTCGTGAGATCATCTCTATGCTTCGTTCTCGTCTCTGTCGTGATTCTGGAAGTTCCTTCTCCACGAGAAGTCGATGGAGAATATTGGACTCCTCCTGTCAATGATGCTTGCACACCTGTAGACATCCTTCTTTCCGACATGACTTTCTCGGTCCTGAAATCAACGAGTACTTCCTTCACAAATTCTTCAAGTGCGCTAATCTCCTCAAACATACGCGCTCGGGGTTAATAATATCGGGTTCACGAAGTAATGTAGACACGGAAATAAGATGGAAAGTAAGGGCGTAATGATCATTGGACAATCTTAACCAAGGTTACGAGCTCAAATTCTCGATTTGGAAAAAGTGTTCTTTGTGCATGGCGCGATGGGATAAATAGGAAACTCAGCAACGGATTGCTTGCAACGGGTATGAGGTTTCATTAACTCTTGTATTGTCTGTTATGGCATGGTCCAACGGTTAGGTGGTGAGCCATAAATGTTTTTCCAGCCGTTCGGAGCATCATTCAAACGGATGTATCGTCCCCAATGGCTATATTTCTTTTCCACGACGAAGTGACCTATGTCGTTGTTCTGATATCTCGAGGAAGCTCAAATTCTCCAAATTTTCCTTCTGCGAGGCTCCCTCTAGAACATTCTGTAATTTTTCAATCTTATCCCTCTTCTTACTTAGCTTCCTAGCCTTCTTTCCAGTGAGCTTCGTCTCGGTATTCTTCTTTCCATTCTGATTCTTATCTTCTTTATATATAGTTATTACGCGTTGTTGAGAATCTTTCAGGGTTAACATCTCTTCTTCCTTTGGAATAAGTACTTTAGTCTTCTAATGGTATTCTAGTGGTCTTGCATCTTTAACATCAGAGTCTTTAGGTTCAAATAGCTTTAATCCATTCTCATGTTCTTTAATCAATTGAGAGATCCTTATGGTCATGAAATCTTTTAACTCTTTTTTTTTTTTTGTTCCAAGGCTTCTTCTTCTTCTTTTCATCTGGCTTGATCTCTTTCAATCCAAGGTTTCCCTAGTAACATGGTAAATGGGGCGTTGTCTTCAATACATTTGATAATCTCAAAATCTTCCTTTGTCGAAGTTCCATTGACAGTCGTAGATATCTGAGAAATCCTCCCATATAAACTTACCAACTTCCCTCTGAATAGTCCTATTCCTCCTAATGAAGGGATCATATCAGGATTCCCTATAGCTTCCCAAGTTCTTTCTAGCATAATATTCACTTGTGTATCTTCATCAAGAACACAGTCAATGTCGAAGTCCCCTATTCTTGCTTCAATGTATTATTTTTCTTTGAAAATATCTGATAATCTGACATGTCGGTGGTCATTCAAGGTCTCTTTCATTTGTATCAATACTTTCTTTGGTTCTTGATGGGGTTCTACATTTTCTGGATCTTCCTTAGGGTTTTCTTGATTCAGATTCATTCCTTCAAGCTTAGCGATCATTCTAGGGAAATCCAACACTTCATGGTCCATAGCTTTACAACAAAGACAACTAGGTCTTCTTCCAAGGAATTCCTTAGCAAGATGTCCTAGTCTTCTGCAACTGTAATAGAGGGTCAATCCTCTCTTTATTTTAAATGATCCCCAGCTCCCTTTATACTACGCACTAGGATCATAGGAGTTAACCTGCAACAAATTCTTTCTAATATCTTGCATCCATTTGTTAGTCCAAACATTCTTTCTATGCATAAGTATAACATATATTTCATTATTCTTATCATATCTATTCATATCAAGCATTTTTTTGTCTATTAACACCCTAGCTTTCAAACTAGGACAAAACCTATCAGATATACCTAGATCCATACTCTAGAAACACAAATTTCCACCTATATTTCTTTTACAGAGCACAAATCTTTCAAATCTAAGAATTATTTAACTATTCTTACCTTTAACAGAGCACAAAGTTTACAGATCTTACCTCTTTCAATCATAACTTCTCTCTTTTACCTTCCTTGGAGCACAAAGATTTTAGATCTTGCTTCTTCTCTACAGATCCAACCTTCTTTCTTTAGCACAAAGCTTCCAGATCTTGCTTCTTTCTTTCATATCCGACCTTCTTTCTTTAGATCGAACTTCTTTTCTTAGCAAAGAGATTATAAACCGAGTAGGGTACTACGCACTAGGGCACAGATCTACTCACAAATATTTCTTTTGCACAAGCCTCTTCTTTATTAGTTCCCAGCAATCACAGTTTCGGGTCCCAACAATAGAACCATTTGTTGGCACAGGGACAGAACCAAGGTTCAATGCTAAAGAGCGCACCAACAAAGCCCTAACTACTGGCCCTTTCAGCAACACCTACGAAGTAGATGAAGTCTCACCCGAGGTAGAGGCATGGGTGATTGCAGGACTCAAGTGTCTGCAACCTTAGCTGGGCACGGATCTGTGATTATATTGTTTACAGAGCACTTAGCACCGATAGATTATCAATATTCAACCATTACTCTACTTCGCAGAAAGCACAGAGCATCGCAGCATTCACTTAGGTCCAAGTTATTTCAGCATTTAGCCATAGTAAAGTAGATCATATCTGGTAGATCAACACTAAGCACATTCATACATGTCTAATAAGAACAAAGCATAAGCAAATCTATCTAAACATGTCCAAGAACTTAGCAAAAGAAGGGATAAACACATCAAGTCGAAGCACAAAGCATAACACACGGTATTTACGTGGTTCACCCCCACCCTGGGGCTACGTCCACCAACTCTTCTTCTTTATTATCTTCAGTCAAATAGGTTACAAGAACAAAGCCACCAAAACCCTACTCTGCATAGGACAAGAGATCTGCGCACCTCGCTAGATCCTCCTTCCTCAAGTATTTGAACACCCGGTCTCTTACAAACACTCGCACTTAACACTGCAAGTTCAACAGTATGCACAGAGCCTACTCAATCGCGTAGATCACTTGCACATATCAATATTTACCATCACATAGATTTACTCTACTACTTACATCGCCTAACTTACTTATTTATACATACAAAATAGGCCTAAACATGGGCAAAGCCCATGGGCCGACATCCCATTCCCGTTACATTATCCCAAAAACCCAAAAAGGACCCAAAAGCGGTTCGAGATTCCGCAATCTCCGCTTCGTCTAGCGCTCCATCTTTGATAGGCTATCGAAGTCCCAAAAATGGTCAAACACACCTATATTAAGGCATGCACCATCTACTGAGTTCAAAAGAATACAATGCACTGATATGTATATATTTTAATTCATTGTTTTTTACAAATTTTCAATTAATCATTTCAAAATTAAATATTTTTTTTTTATAATAATGTTGTTTTATATTTTTTTTATTGCATTTCGCTATAACGATTGCATTAATTTTTTATCCAACCAATTAAACCTCTATTGTTTGTAACAATGTAAATCATTCACATATTAATTATTTAGGAACGCAACATTTTACAACATTCAACAATGCAATGAAATAATAAACCCATTTTCATACAAAAAGAGACAACGTAAAGGTCCAGTACAATAATCAAATTGCAAGAAAAACACCGAAAAAAAAACTTTGATACAACCTCCATCCACCCAAATTGTTTTAGTTATATGGAACATCCACTAAAACCTACGGTAAAACCTCTACAACCAATAGAGGAGGTTGTAGTGGAGGTTTTTTGAAAAAAATTCGAAATTTTGTAACACTAAAAACCTTCGCTAGAAGGCGTTCTCCTTGTAGTGTTGTGAGAATGAGTATAAATGTTGTTGTGGTGAGAAGAAATATAGTTAAAATAACTACATGAAACTATATTTCCAAGCCAATGGTTCCAAGAGATCAAGGGAAAAGAACATTAAGTACCAAAGGATGTGTCTATCAATATTGGTAGTATCCCATTGAGTTTTTTTAGCCCAATGGTTGTTGAAAATACTAAGACAACTGAGAGGGGGGGAGGGGTGAATCAGTTGTTACTGTGCTTAAACAATTTATGACTATTCAAACAATTTTTAATCTCTTCCAAGTGACCATCAATATCATACAACATATGAACAACATGAATAATGAACATCAGTCACACATAAGATATACACAGAAACATATTTTCACGAGGAAACCCATAAAGGGAGAAAACCTCTTCTTCTTCGAATGATAGGCAGTCTTTTAAGTTTTGTACATCATCTATGTTTGAGAAACAACTCAAAGTGAGGCTACTACCTCTGTTTTACAATCTCCAACTTGTTGAGAGCACCAACTCCCAGGTTTCTCTAGCACCCACTAGAAGGAAGCATCAACTCCCTAAATGTTCCAACACCAACTAGACTTATACAAGCACCAACTTTCATACAGAAAACTCTATGTTTTCCCAAGCACCACCCTGCCATTCTGTTTTCTAGCCACAACTAGATGGAAGATACAACTTCTAATATTCAAGGACCAACTTGAATATCATAGGACCACAGTCCTCCCTAGCACCACCCTACCTCGCTGGTTAAGAATAAATGATTGAATAACAAACAATACATGTGTCTCACTTCTTACCCCTTCTTCTTTGTTTTTCAATTCTTCTCTGCTTCTATATGTTTTGCAATTCTGCTCTGCTTCAAACTGTTTTGCAATTCTTCTCTTGCTTCTATGTTTTTAGCATTTGTTTCACATTTCTGATTTTCTACCTTTCTTACAGCTCGACTCATTTTTCACTCAGAATAGCTAACACTGCATAGTCATAGCATATCCATTTTTATGCCCACTACCTCTTCAGTTACACCTCGAATCCCCTAGGGAAAAAATTCCTTAGCAACTGAATCGCCAATAGTTCAAGAATCATGATTCAGTTCAGCTAACCGAATCGTAACCGAACAGTTAATCATGAAGAGAAACAGTAGCCCTTCGATCATCTTTCCAAGTATCCAACACCGTTGGATTACAAGCATAGGGTATCGCGTTGATTTCACGATTTAGCATTTTGGTATTCTTGTGATGGGATTTCTCGACACTCCATGTCATGATATCCAAAAATCCAAAAATAAAATATCTTAGTTGGACTAGCTCCTTCCCTTCTCGTGACCATTGGTGGTGACCTAATGCTTATCCACAAAGCGCTTTATGATTCACAACTTCGGGACTCCTATGATGAAGAGTCTCGACTCTTTATGTCGCAATCACTGAAATGGAGCTTCGCTAGATTGGCTCCTTCCCTTCTTGTGACCATCGATGGTGACCAGGCTCTTATCCACAAAGCGCACTTCGCGATTCGCAACTTTTGTCATGAGTCTCCTTGACTCCTCCAACTCCCGGTATCTGAAACTCTGAAATAGAGCCAAATCAATGGTCTACACTCTCCCTTTGATCGACAACTCATATTAAGTCATGGTTTCACATATCATGAGTTTCCACACCACGCTCTGTTGACTCCTCCAATGTGCAAGTCAGTGAAATTATAATCGCTCACCACGTGTCCTCCTCGATGATGGAAAGTCCTCCTGCTTTCGGGACTTTTTAAGCCCGCTTCATCTTGTACTTAAATATCATGCTCCTTCTTCTGGATCCAACGATGGTCGGTCCTCGTGCTCAGATCCAACGTCTGATATTTGTTCTCCTCTTTTGCACGTTCCTCCTATCTATATTCAAATCTAACGGTCATCAAGAATTCTGAGTGGGTGATCCAACGATCACTGTTGATCTTCATTGTTAATCTTGCCATGCCATCATCATTGTGTTGTTGATCATGTTGATCTCACCATCAATTTGTTGCATTGTTGATCGTGTTGATCTCGCCATCAATGAAAAACACTCTGCGTGCATCTTCTGTCTGTAATTATGCCAACAATATCCCCCTTTGGCATCGATGGAAACCTTGAATAGCCTGAAGAACTACACTACACCTGAATAAATTGCACTATTCTTCCTGGACATCCAACCATACCCTATAGCATCCTTACCACATTACACTTTCTCCCCCTTTGACATCAATCTCAAAGAAGAAACACACTCCTCCTGAGTTGTTGCAGTACATCTCAAAGGTATCAGAACTGCGACAGGAACATACTCCCCATGTCAACTATGAATGAAAGAACCAGAGCTATATTCACCATAAATATAACAGATATTCAATAAGTACTCCCCCTAACAAGGTCAACATATTAGACAAAAGAAGGTATAACCCCCAACTTCTGACGAAGATATCCAAAAGGTGTCGCTTCTAACGGTTTAGTAAAGATGTCAACTATTTGTTTTGTGGAAGGAATCATGTTCTCTGAGAAAATTATATTTGATTTGGATATGCTTAGTCTTGGAATGAAGAACAGGGTTCTTGGAGACACTAATGGCACTAGTGTTATCACGGTTAATTGGAATCGGATCGGTATAATTTACCTTCAAATCTGCAAGAGTTTGGATCATCCATAAAATCTGAGTGCAACAAGTAGCAGCAACAATGTACTCTATCTCTGTAGTTGACAAGGAAATAGATCCCTGCTTCTTACTAATCCATGATACTAACGAGTCACCTAGGAATAATGCTCCTCCATTGGTGCTCTTTCTCTCATCCACACAATTTTCCCAATCAGCATCTGAATAAGCAGTTAACTGAATATTCTGATTTCTAGGATACCAAAGACCATAAGTCATTGTGCCCTTCAAGTATTTGAATATCCATGTTACACCAACTAAATGAATTTGTTTAGGAGCAGACAGATAACGACCTACCATTCCAGCAACTTGCATTATATCAGGACGGGATGTTGTGATGTACAAAAGACTGCCTATCATTGATTGATCTATCCTTTGATCAACATCAGGTGAAATATCATCTTTACTGAGCTTGCAACCAACCACCATAGGTGTACTAACAAGGGAAGAATCTTCCATCTGAAACTTCTTCAACATTTCTTTCAAATATTTTTCTTCAGAGATAAATATTCCTGTATAACTCTGATTTAATTGTAAACTGAGAAAATATGAAAGTTCTCCTATCATGAACATCTCAAATTCTGTTTGCATAGAGTTAGCAAACCACTGGACATAAGAATTATTATTACATCCAAAAATAATGTCATCTACGTAAACCAAAACAACTAGTAAATCATCACCTTCAAACTTAATGTAGATATTGTTGTCACCAGTACCTTTCTTGAACCCTTTGTCTTGTAAAAATTTGTCCAGTCTATAATACCAAGCTCGTGGTGCTTGTTTCAGTCCATATGAATCCTTCTTCATCTTGAAGACATAGTCAAGATTATCTGTCAATGAGAAACCTTCAGGTTGCTCCATATATACTTCTTCCTATAGATCTCCATTAAGAAATGTTGACTTTGCATCCATCTGATATACTTTAAAGTTCTTATGACATGAATATGAAAGAAACATTCTAATCGCTTCCAATCTTGCCACTGGTGCAAAGGTTTCATCAAAATCCTAGCCTTCAACTTATGCATACCCTTTACAGACCAATCTGGATTTATTTCTAACAACTTGTCCTTTTTCATTCATTTTATTCTTGAACACCCATTTGGAACCTATTACATTCTTATCTTCAGTTCCCAAGTATTTTTCTTTTCAATCTAATCAAGCTCTTCATTCATAGCTCTAATCCAATCATCATGGTTGTTGGCTTCATAAAAAAATTTAGGTTCAATCATAGATAGAAAAGAAATTTGAGATTGTTCTGAGTCTTTAATCAGTTTCCTTCTTCTTTGAACTCCTTTATTTATATCTCCAGTTATCTGATTTTCAGGATGATCCTTTCTAACAGTTCTGAGAAATGGTTTTATTTCTTTCTGTTGGTTTGTGTCAGCCTGAGTATTCGTATCTTCATTTGGTTCAGATTCTTCTCTTTCTGATCCTTGGACATGTTCATCTTCATTGGCAACTATATCTTTTGTGCTTGGTTCAACCCTGCTTATATTTAGACCGAGGATTTATTCATCAACTTTTATGTCGATACAATCAAGCAATTTATGCAGCCTCTTATTGTAGCATCTGTATCCTTTACTGTTTGTAGCATAACCTAAGATGATACCTTCATCAGCTTTGTCATCATATTTGCCAATATTTTCATCATTATTCTTAATGTAACATTTACTCCCAAAGACTTTAAAATGCTTTATTGAAGAAGGTCTTCCAAACCATAGTTCATAAGGAGTCTTGTCATTGTGTAGCCTGATATGAGATTTGTTAAGAATATGAACATCTATATGGATTTATTCCACCCAATATGTCTGAGTAATATTCCTTTCATTCATCATTGATCTTGCCATCTGCTGAACTGATCTATTATGCATCTCAACTACTCCATTTTGCTATGGAGTTCTTGGAATAGTGTATTCTCATTTGATTCCATGTTTATCACAGAACTCTTTGAATTTCCATGAACTAAACTCTCCTCCTCTATCATACCTTATTGCCTTCAATATTTTTCCTCTTTGATTCTCAGTCGGAGCCTTAAACACTTTGAATTTTTCAAATGCTACAGATTTTTCCTTCAAAAAGGCAACCCGTGTTAGTCTAGAATAATCATCAATAATCAACAAAAAATATTTTTCTTTTCCTGTACCTTATTTTCTTGATGGTCCACATAAATCCATATGTACTAACTGGAGAGGTTTTTCTGTTGAATGAAAGTTTTTAGATTTGAACTGAGTGCGAGTAAGATTTCCTATCTGGCAAGGTTTACAAACAGAGTCATATGGCTTTGATATCTTTGGAAGATCTTTTATTGCCCCATTGTTTCTAAGATTGATTATATGATCAAAATTTAGGTGTCCAAGTCTCCTATGCCATAGCCAACTTTCATCGTATTTGCTTAAGTGGCATTCTTCTTTTTCTTCTTTTAACACATAAACATTGTTTTCTGTTCTTATCCCTTTTGCAACCAGTTGTCCTGAATTCTAAGACTTTATTTTACAATCTTTAGAAGTAAAAACAACTTCACACCCTTTGTCACAAACTTGACTGACACTTAGTAGATTATGTTTTAGACCATCTACAAACAACACATCTTGATCTTTTCCTTTTCCATTACTCGGGCTTACCATTCCTTTACCTTTTATTTTTCCTAGTGCATCGTTTCCAAAAGTTACATTCCCTGATTTTTTTTCACTTAGAGTTAGAAACTTACTTTTGTCTCCAGTCATATGTTTGGAACATCCATTGTCAATATACCAGGGATTCTTTTGTCCTTGGGCTGATAACACTAATCCACACTGGTCATCTTCTTTCTTCTTCCAAACCAGGGATGATTTTAAGGATGGAAATTTATTTTAAAATGTAGAAACCTTGGCAAATCTTACTAATCTTCCATATGCCAACTATAAATGTTTGGCGATATTTTTCTAAAAAATTTCAAATTTCTAAGGATTTTATATAGTTTTTATAAAATTTTGGCGATTTTTAAGGTAAAATAATTTTATCCTATAGAATTTGGGTGAATCATTTTTAAAATAGCGAATCTCGTTTTTGGAAAAACCATGGAAAATTAGCCCATGAGCGAAATTTAGACCCTAAAATCATCCATGTTCCAAACCTTGAAATTTTTCAGCAGCAGGATTCAGATCTAGCTTATAGTTCCTTAAGCGATAGTCTGCAGCTTTATATCCATAATTATGGTAGTTGTAACATTTTGTTTCACTAAATAACAGATCATAACGATTGTTATGCTCATAACTATTGTTATGTTTCACCAGCGTCCTTCTCCCAGTCATCACATGATTTATAGTCTATGATTTTTTGTTGCTTGGCTGTCTCAATCTTTGTGGTGGCAAATAATTATTCCTTGAATAAATTGATTTCTCATATCTAAATCTTAAAGAACAAGTTATAGCTTTGTGACCAAAGTTAGAACAGAAAAAACAATATCCATGGAAAAATCCTTTGTACCTGGAAAAAGGTTGTCTTCTTTGAGTGGGTCAATTTATTCCATGCTGATAGTTTCTCTGATCTATAGATTCAGTTCTGGTACTTTTTCTTTCATTCCTTCTTGGTGGTTGATTTTTTTTCTTTGTTTCCCCAGAGTGGTTGTTGTCAATGATTGTAGATTTGACAAACTTGATGGGTTCTGCATTAGTTGGATGATCACTACTTGATCCTTCTTCATAGCCCGAGCCAAATTTCAACTTTGGATTCCTTTTCTGATTTAGAATGGAAGTTAATTCTTCTAAGGATTTAATACTTGACATATTTTGGTGATACAATGCCTTAAACTTCTCCATTTCTTTTCTGGTTTTTACTATCTCTTCTTCTAGGGATTCACACCTTGCTTTCTTCTCTGATAACTATTGTTTCAAAATGTCTTTTATTTTTTTTGCCTCTTCTAACTCCACTTGTAGTAGAGCAAAGTCTTCATCAAGTTTTTTATCATTCATTTTAAACTGCATCAACAATCGTTTTTGTTTTCTCTTCTTACATCTGAGTCTGTCAATTTCTTCCAAAGCATTGATTAATTCACCTTCCATATCCACCACAACTTCTTCATCATCCATTTCACCTCCTAAATGTTCATCATCAAGATCTCCCATATCCATAAGCATAAAATCATTCACTTTGTATTCACAGGATGAATCATTATCTATGTCTTTTGAGGAGTCATCAGTGTTTGCACACAAACTTTTATTTTTACTATATTTCTTAAAGTTGTATTTATTTTCATCATCAGAGTTCTGGTCCTTTTTCTGGTGAGGACACTTAGATGAAAAATGACCTATCTTACCACAGTTAAAACATTTAAAGGGGATCTTGCCTTGATATTTTCCTGATCCTTTCTTTAACCTTCTCACAAATTTTTCCTCAATATCATCTAATTCTGAATCAATATTCTTGTCTGCTTTAAACGATGTTTCTCTAGTGATGGATTTATCTTTGCCAATTCTTATTTCATATGCAGTTAGAGTTCCTAGGAGTTGATCAATAGTCAGAGTTTTAATATAATTTAGTTCTTCTATTGCAGAGACTTTTGGATTTAATTTATCAAGGAGAGATCTTAAAATCTTTTGAACTAAAAATGATTATTCAATTTTCTCACCAAGACCCTTCATGGAATTCACAAGCTCTTCAACTCTTAAAAAATACTTGTTGATTGTTTCATCTTCATTCATCTTTAGTTGTTCAAATTTCAATCTATATGTTTGAATTTTGGCATCTTTTACTTTCTCATTTCCTTCATAACTGCTAATAAGTTTATCCCGCATTGCTTTGGAAATTTCAAGATGCATCACCTTTAAAAACTCAGCATCATCAAGTCCATTCAAGATAGCATTCATTCCCTTAGCATTAAAGCTAAACTCTAACTTATCATCCTTGATAGCTAGCACAACAGGCTTTGCATATCTAGTCTCTACTACATCCCAAACATCAACACCTAAGGCCATTAAGTATGTTCTCATTCTAATCTTCCAGAAGGAAAAAATTGTTCCATCAAAGAGAGGAGGCTTATTGGCTGAAGTCCCTTCATGACTTGTCATGTTTAATCTTATAGATCTACCTTTAAATAAAGGAACTGACTCTGATACCAATTGTTGAAAATACTAAGACAACTGAGAGGGAGGGGTGAATCAATTGTTACTTTGCTTAAACAATTTGTGACTATTCAAACAATTTTTAATCTCTTCCAAGTGACCATCAATATTATACAACATATGAACAACATGAATAATGAACATTAGTCACACATAAGATATAAACAGAGACATAATTTCACAAGGAAACCCATAAAGGGAGAAAACCTCTTCTTCTTCGAATGATAGGCAGTCTTTTAAGTTCTGTACATCATCTATGTTTGAGCACCAACTCAAAGTGAGGATACTACCTCTGTTTTACAAGCTCCAACTTGTTGAGAGCACCAACTCTTTGGTTTCTCTAGAACCCACTAGAAGGAAGCATCAACTCCCTAAATGTTCCAACACTAACTGAACTTATAAAAGCACCAACTTGCATACAGAAAACTCTGTGTTTTTGCGAGCACCACCCTGCCACCCTGTTTTCTAGCCACAACTAGATGGAAGATACAACTTCCAATATTCAAGCACCAACTTGAATATCAGAGGACCACAGTCCTCCCTAACATCATATTCCACAATCTCATCATCAAAATCCATAAGCGAAGCAGACAATCATATAATGAACCGGATCACTTGCACTCAAGTGTCCTCAAAGAAGTCAAATCAAGTGCGCGCAAGAGAGAGATGTTACATACACCCCCTCTTGTTTTAAAATTCATCCCGAAATTTCACAGTATAATGTGTAGTATATAAAGTATCTAATAAGATCTAAATGTCTAATTATCAAACAAAAATGGAAACTGTTAGCGCATATCATACGTGTCCTCCCAGGTGACCGCCGAATGTGGACTATAATTGTCCCACTAGACCTTGACCTGATCGACTATTCGACATTGTAGTTGTCGAATATGATGCTACAGAATGTGGATTGACTCCACCGTGAGTGCACCATCACCCGACATTGTAAGATACTCATGTCAATCACAGGTGTCGGATCACTAACACAATGTCTCAACAGATACATGTGAAACATCTGCAAACACCTCAAGAATGAGGCACAGCTAGTCGATAGGCCACGATTCCCTTCCCTTGCACAACTTCGAAAGTCCCCACAAACCCAGGAGAGAGTTTACCACCCTTTCCTAACTTGATTGAACTCTTGTGCAGTGTCACCCATAAGAAGAATCGATCACTAACTTCATAAGTGAAGTCAATGCGGCGTGCATCAGCATAACTCTTTTTCCGATCTTGCGCTTCTTTAATCCTTGGTTTTATCGTTTTCATTTGATCTTACATTTCTTGGATCGCTTCTGGTCCTACCAAGACCCTATCCTCAAATTGTTCCCAACTCAAAGGAATTCGACATGGTCGCCCGTAAATAAACTCGAATGGCTCCATCTTAATGGTGCTTTGATAGTTTTTGTTGTAAGAAAACTCTACCAGTAGAAAGAACTCCTCCCAATGCTTATGTTGGTCCATCACGTACATACACAACATACCTTCCAAGATTTGGTTCATTCTTTCTTTCTGCCCATCCTTCTCCGGGTGATAAGAGGTACAAAGGTTAAGTTGGGTTCCCAAGGCCTCTTGGGAACTAGTCCAAAATCGTCCTGTAAACATCGATCCTTGATCGGATATGATCCTTTTAGGAACGCCTTGCAACCTGAAAATCTCGTTGATAAAAACTCTAGCTATGTCAGACACCTAATACGTCGTACGCACAGGGATAAAATGTGCACTCTTCATCAGAGTGTCAAATACCATGAAAATTGAGTCTTGCCTCCTTGTCGTCAGCGACAATCCAACAATGAAGTCCATTGAAATGACCTCCATTTTTATTCAGGAATGACGTGTGGTTGTAGTAATAAAGTCGGATGTCTATGTTCAACCTTTACTTGCTGACATTCCAGACACCATGACAAGTAGTTAACTATGTCTGTCTTCATCCCTACTAGAAGAATGAGGGATTAAGGTCTTCCCTCATCTTTGTGACTCCTAAATGAGCCATGTACACTGCTCTATGATCTTCGTTTAAGATCCAACTTCTAGAGTCGTCGTAAGACGGTACATAAATCTGGTTATTATATCTCAATAATCCGTCATTGTCCATGGTAAATCCCTCAAATTTTGGTACCAACATGGTGCCTCATCCAATAATTTCCTTAACCTATTTATACCAGTCATCGCCACACTGTAAAGTTAGAATCCTTCCATGAATATTCATCGACAGATGTATCACCGAAAATATGCGTGGTCTTCGAATCAACGCATCTGCAACTCTGTTCACTATTCCTTTTATGTAGGTAATCACAAAATCATACTCCCTAAGCAGTTCTAACCAACACCCTTGCCACGCGTTCAAGTGATTTTGCGTAAAAATGTGTTGCAAACCATAGTGGTCTATTTTTAGTTTGAATTTCTATCCAAACAGGTAATGTCTCCACACCCTCGGGGCATACACAATGGCCAATAACCTCAAATCATGCGCCACGTAGTTCTCTTCATGCCTTCTTAATTTCCTTGAGATGTAGGCGATCACTCGACCGCTTTGCATCAAGATTCATCCTAAGCCTTCCTTGGATGCGTCTGCACATACCAAGAAGTCTGCGTCCCTGTTGGGGATTTTTAGTATCGACGTTGTCGTCAACTGCTCCTTGAGCCTTCAAGATGCTTCCACGCATTTCTTGGTTCATACAACTTCTTGTTTCTCTTCTGCATTTTAGTGGCCAGATTTTCTATCTTCAAAACCTTCGACGAACCGTCAATAATATCTAGCTAAACCCATGAAGCTACGTACTTCTGGTACTTTCATTGGTGTAGGTCATTCCCTAATAGCCTCTGCCTATGTTGGATCCACAGGGATACCTTCGTCGGAGATAACATGCCCCAATTGATGAATCATTGATTGATAAAGAGCATTTCGACAGTTCCCGAGATTTGTTCTCTCATAAACGCTGTAGCAACAAGCGCAATGTTCTTCAAGTTCTTTTGTCCTCTGATATTATATCAATAATTTGTCAATGAATACTTGATGGTAGTCAAGAAGAGTCTCCACGACCCATCCTTCTTCTGTATGAAAATAACAGGAGCACCCCCAGGTGACACACTTGGACATATAAGTCCTAGGTCCAACAACTCCTTCAGTTGCATCTTAAACTCTTGTAACTCAGGGGTAGACATCCGATAAGGCGTTCTCGCTATCGGTTTTGTTCCAAGTTTCTAGTCGATTCTTAAATCCAACTTTCTTGCGGGAGGAAATCTGGGAAATTTTCTTGAAACACGTCATTAGTACTTGTGCCACGTGAATGTCCTTCAAATATTTTCGTCACGCCCTTGTCGTTTGGTGCCAAGATTACATACAGCTTACATCCCTACACATGCTCTTATGTAGTTGTAGTGAATAAATGAACCTTAGGTATACTCCTTGTTTTCTTCCTACAATCACACTTCTCCTTCCCTCATCGTCGGTCCAACTCAACCGCTTCGTCTTACTATTGAGCATCGCATCATGTGATTCCAACCAGTCCATATTGATTACGATGTCATAAGATCCTAATATCATGGCATACAGGTTGGCCTTCATGACAAAATATCCCAGGTTAAGGCTAGAGTCTGTAACCCTTCCTCCAACCTTTTGCTTGGCTCTCGAAGCCATTTCTATGTAGCTAAACTCGTCCTGTTCGACTGTCTTTACCTTAATTATATTTAGTGTTGCACATGAAATAAATCTCTCTGTAGCACCAAGATCTTATCAAATACTAAAGGTCTAGTCAATGATGGTACCTGTCATCTTGAGCAAAGTAGACTAGTGCTCGGCCTTGCAGTTATTTACGGCGGTCAAGAATCCTTTGGGCCTTTCCCATATCCACAACGGTAGTGTGTCCTATTGACCCAAACACTCTGGCATTTTCAATTGGACAATATTGTTGGTAAGGTGGCTCTCCACATTTCCAACAATTGTCTCTGGTCCAGTACTCTTGGCCCTGAAGTAGAAGTTGTTGGCCTACCAGCCTAAGATTCTGGTATGTTCTACTGACAAACCTAACTGTGTCTATTGGCGAAGGTCCCCTGTAGGGGGTCTTCTGCTGAGGAACCTGTCATTGTGGTGTTGTGAATAAGGTTTCTAGAGACGTATCTTGATACCAAGATGTCTTTTCTGGTTGGCATCTGATGCTACTGCGCACCAGATGTCGTCAGTCCAGACGGTCTTGTAGGAGTCATGCCATGACTCCCGTGGTCAATTCTTCCACATCTATGAGGCCTACTGGACTACATCGTGCAACGTACAAGGCCTTTAGATCCTCACCTTGATGAGCTACAGATTCTCTGTGTTCAGATGCGGGGCATACTGAAGTAGCTCCATAAATCGGGTCTCATAATCAAGCACCGTACAACCACCCTGTCACAAGTCACTGAACTCATCGAGTTGACGCTCAATGAATTCCTCTAAAAATTAATTCTTCTGGAACCATTACTCAAACCATTCCCAAAACACAGCTTCAAAGTCCATGTTTATATGAGGTAGGAGCATCTCCCACCATAGAAGAGCTCTCCCCTTTAGATGAAGATCTCCATGCAGACCTTCGTGTTGGAGTTCGTACCCGTGAAGCGTGAAGCACATTGCCTTGTTCTCCAACCATGCCTCTATGGCTGATTTGTTCATGGAATTCATAAAATCGAGAAATTAACCTTGTCAATTTCTCTGTGAATTCTACTATTATTGGTTGGGGCGCGCAGTGGACCCTCAGGGGGTACAGGCATCCTGGCCTCATCTCTATCTAGTCGGTTGAAACAAGGCCTCTTACATCCTCTGGAAGGACCTAGTTAGAACAACCACACTCCCTTCAACAATATGCTCATGTCCAAGGTCTGGTTCTTCTCATTGGGGGTTAAACCCCTTTGGTATGGATGCTACTGGAGGTGTCGCAAATCCTCCCCTAGCACCACGTCATCTACCTCCATGGCGTCCTCTATCCAGGATTACCGTAGCGACAAATTCATATCTTTAATTTATCGATAAATCATTGATCAATGTAACACAAAGGAAGGCGTGACGATATGCAGTCGTAGGTTTGAACATGTTTTGATGCCATGTGTAACAACCACACCGTTACAACAAAGCAGCATACAAAAGGTAAAAATTTTCTTTTCCTTTTAATGTTGTAATAGGAAATTTAAAACATTAAAATAAATAACAACATCATCTACACAATTTTCACATATATTAAAGAAATAATATTAATGAATTAACAATAAATTACGACACCATGTTGACCCATCATCATCATTAACCATGACATGCATATCGATGTATTTACATGTTAATTAACAGATGCCCAACATCATTGCATTCTACATTTAATAACGATGCATAACAGTACAAATCTGAAACGCTCAACGCATCTCATAAGGACAATCATCAGGTAACACTAAGATAACATAATGTAACACAAGAATCACATAATATAATACCCTCCCAACCTACCCTGCAAGGTTAGGACCTCCAGGACACATAAGAAACGCTCAATCCCAGGTTCCAATTGATTTTAATCATTTAAGGTCTCAAGGCTGGCGATTGTTCTGAGGAACAAGGAGGTGTCTACATCCCACTAACATAATCAATCCAATCAAGTCGACAACAATCAATAAATAGTAAGCATCAATTAAACATAGCACACGAGACTTCAATTATATAACCCATCATATATCAGTTTTAATTTCAAGGCACATGATTAAGCAAAATCACAACCAATCATCTATCAATGTTTAATTTTCAAGACGCAAGATTTTCTAATTCTTAATCATTTATACAACAACATTATTCATGGTGCAATAAATCTAATTACTAAAACATTACACAACAACATTATTCCCTAGCGCAAATAAGCTAAATACTTAATCCTTTACACATATGTTGGATTACTGAGAGGGGGGGGTGAATCAGTAATAGAGAAATTTAATCCTTTTTAACCATATAATCCAAGTGTTATATCAATGTAGCATTATCATCCAATAACAACAGAGTAAATAAGCAATGAAAAAATGAACAATCATACACATACACAGTAAACCAATGTTTTACGTGGAAACCCAAAGCAGGAGAAAACCACGCAATGATTTTTCTTATATGTCTTGAAGAATTACATTGATTGGATGGACCAACTTCCTTTGTTTTCCAACTGCAACTGGAAGGAGTCTCCAACCCCCTTGTTTCTCAAGCTACAACCTGAAGGAAGATCCAACTCCCCTATTCTCTGGCTACAACCAAAAGGAGGCTACAACCCAATATGTTCTCCGGCTACAACCAGAAGGTGGCTACAACCACCTATCCTTCGCCATCCAACCGCCCTTGAAGTAGAAGTAGAATGATGGAACCACTGTCACACTATCACTGTGAGATATACCATTGTAAACATGTACCAATAAACATGAACCATGCATCAACCTATACCTCAACCTGTAATCAACATGTACCATAAACAAGTGCATCAACCATGCACCAACATGTATCAAACAACGTGTAATCAACTTGTACCAAAAGCAAGTGCATCCAACCATGTACCAAGTATGTACCAATCGTGTTTCAACTACTCATCAACTATGACTCATCAATATGTACCAACATCATCAACTATACACCTCATGTATGTGCC
>ML801408.1:105832-116343 GCA_009831015.1 Picea engelmannii | reverse complement strand
ACCTTCCTTAACTTTCACAACAAGAGACTAGCATTTTCATCAAACTTTTCTTTAGTCTCACATGACTAGTTTGGGATTAGTCAACAACCCTAACTTGAAATAATCATAACTATGTACCTGTAATGAATAAAGATCTAAAAATATTGCATAATTATCTTCAGTTTGTTTTATGCAATTCTTCCAGGTGTCACTACTTGGAACCTCTCAGAAAAGGAGTTATAGAAAAAATGGCATACCTTGCTGAATTATGGCTTATTCTAGAGAGAAAACTTGTAGAGTGTGCCCCACACGGAATAGTTTTTGAATGGATCTAAAAATGTTACACATAATACAAAAGAATTTACTCTAACCAACACATTTTTTCTTAAGAAATTTGGATCTTTTATGAAGAAGTTATGACGTTTTTCCCGAAACACCTGTTTTAGACTAGTTTCAGGACTAGCCACAAACCCTATTTTCCACGGACTGTAACTCCAAAAATTCAACGACCCACAAGACTAATTTTTTACCACAGATACTTGGATATGTTTCCTCAATGGCCTATCAATTTCACGGTCTAAATCATTCTATAAAAAAAATTATTGTGAAAATGGTGAGATGGCCTGTAAATAACATACCTTAGAAAGCATCATCAAAAGAATTTATCCTCCCTTTAATTCTGGCCTTCTTTTCTTCACCTTCCCTCTGAAATTTGTCTTATATATCCTTTGGTTACCTCAAACACCTATATATCTTCAATATGCTCAAGTGTGATGTAAAATGAGAGAGCCTTGCCTCTTATTTATACTCTCCCAATATCTTCCTTAGAAGCATCTTCTAGGTCGCTTAACCCATTTCTAGGTCACTTAACCTATCTCTAGGTCACTTAACCCATCTCTAGGTCACTTAACCTATTTCTAGGTCACTTAACCCATTTCTAGGTCACTTAACCTATTTTCCTCATTTTTAGGGTTAACCACTTTCCATAATTAGATAGTTCTCCATTACTTTATCATTTAAATATTCCTCCTTGACTTTGTCACCTCACATTATCATTTAAATAATCTTCTTTGATTTTGTCACTTCACTTTATTATTTAAATAATCCTTCTTGACTTTGTCACTTTAATTTATTATTTAAATAATAATTTCTTTTTTGCAAGCTCTTTGACTTCTTTGACATTTTGGGGCTTCATGCCAACATATGAGGGTCCTCCAACTTCGTAAGGCCATAACTCTCAAACCGTGAGGAGTTATGTGACGTTCCACATACCACCAGAAATGGCATGACATGTACTATCCATGTAGAATAGTATTACCTTCAAACATATTAAAACTCATACCATTATACATGAAACAACCTTGGGTCCATTACCCAAACCTTTATGCTACTAGAATTCGCTATCAGACTTTATTCAAGGGTTGAAATCAATGACAACCAACCTTAATCAACAATATCCCCCTTTGGCATTGATGGAAACACTCTGATGCAATACTAAAATTATGTCATGCAATATTGAAGTCATATCACTCATGCTTCCCCTGGAAACATGCCTCTGTCCTCTGCATCTTCGTGACCACTGTTCCCCCTGGAACCATGACTCTGTCCTCTGCATCTGATGAATCTAACCGCCTTTGTCATCAATGGAAAATGTATCTTTCCATCTGGGGCTGCTCCCCCTGACTGAATTGTCCTCTTTATGGTGCTTCCTTGTGTACATATAAGACATATAAGATAAGCATTCAAAAGCATTCATTTTGGAGTAGAAATAACTCCGAGTCTCTGGAGAAGATACTCAAAGGCTTCTCGTGGAAGTGGTTTTGTAAAGATGTCTCACCTGTTATTTTGTGCCCACATACTCAACTCTGATGTTCTTTTCTGCAACCTGTTCCCATAGAAAGTGATACTTGATTGGAATGTTCTTTGTCTTGGAGTGCATCACCAGGTTCTTTGAGATACTGATGGTGCTTGTATTATCACAATATATTGGAATGGTCTCATCATACTCAACCTGTATATATGTCAAATTTTGTTTCATCCAAAGAAACTGTGTACAACATGTTGTTGTTGCAATATACTATGCCTTGGCTATAGATAGAGATACTGATGATTGTTTCTTGCTTATCCATGATACTAAACACTCACCCAAGTAGAACGTTGCTCCACTGGTCATTTTTTTATCATCAATACAACCTGACCAATGTGCATCTGTGTAGGCAATAAGATATAGATCCTTTCCTTTTGGATACCATAATCCAAACTCTTATGTTCCTTTGAGATATCTGAAAATTCTCTTCACTGCTAATACATGTGATTCCTTTAGTTCCTCTTGAAATCGTTCCACTTGTCCAACTACCTGCATTACATCTGGTCTAGATGTTTTCACATATAGTAGGCTGCCAATCATTGACCTGTATTGCCTTTGATCTGTAGACTTTGAATCATCATCTTTGCTTAACTTGCAACTAGTTTACATGGGAGTGATAACTAGTTTGCAATCTTCCATTCTGAACCTCTTTATCATTTCTCTGATATACTTAGTTTCAGAAATAAAAATTCTTTGGTTGCTTTTATGTATCTGAAGTCCCAGAAAGAAGGATAGTTCTCCAAGTAATGACATTTCAAATTAATTTTGCATATTCTTTGCAAATTTTTGTCTTAACCTGTCATCATCACTACCAAAAATAATATCATCAACATCAACTTCAATTAATAAAATATTACCTTGACTTTCCTTTATGTAGAGGTTGTTGTCTACACTTCCTTTTCTGAACCCTGCATGTTGTAGATATTTATCCATTCTAGAGTACCATGCTCTAGGAGCCTGTTTTAGACCATACAAGGCCTTCTTTAAATTGCACACATAGTCTGCATTCTCTGACAACTTAAATCCTTCTGGTTGTTCAATATAGACTTCTTCTTCAAGTTCCCCATTCACAAAATTTGATTTTACGTCCCTCTGATACACTTTAATATGTTTGGATCATGCTTAAGCTAAAAGCAATCGGATTGCTTCCATTCTGGCAACTGGGGAAAATGTCTCTTCAAAGTCGATTCCTTCAACCTGTGCATATCCTTTACATACCAATCTATCTTTGTTCCTTGTAACCTATCCATCTTTGTTCAATTTATTCCTATATACCCACTTTGTGATGATCACATTCTTATCCTTTGGTCTTGGAACCAATTCCCAAGTGTCATTTTTCTCTATTTGATCCAATTCTTCATCTATGGCCTTGTTCCAAAATTCATCCTTGTTGGCATATTCAAAATAGGTAGGCTCAATCGTAGATGTGAGTGCTAGGTGTGTTTGTTCTGGTGAACGGATTCTTCTTCTAGTCTCAACTCCTACGTCTTTGTTTCCGATAATCAGATCTAAAGGATGATTCTTTTGTACTCATCTGCTAGGTGTCTTTGAAGGCATTTGTTGAACTTTATCTTATGCTTCTGTTGGATTCTCTTCATCTTCCTCTTCTACTTCCTTTTAATCTTCTTCTTCTTCTTCGAAAAGTTGTTCCATTGAATCATTTTCTTCTTCCTTTGATTATGGTCTGCCTGTTTCATCAATTGTTACCTTGATTCTTTCTACAAATTTGTTCAATCTCATATTGTAGCACTTGTATGCTTTCCTTGTACTTGAGTAACCAACAAGTACTCTTTTGTCCACATGAGAGTCAAACTTTCCCATTTTTCCATCTTCTCTTTTGATGTAGCATTTGCTTCCAAAAACTCTGAAGTGCTTCACATTTGTTGGTCTTCCTTTCCATAGCTCGTAGGGAGTTTTGTCAGTGTTGTTTATGAGAATTACTCCATTTTGAATGTGAACTATTGTATGCACTACCTGTGTCTAAAAGATATCTATCAATTTGGAATCCATTAGCATTGTTCAAGCCATTTCCTGTATTGTCCCTTTATTTCTTTCAATAACTCCATTTTGTTGAGGTGTCTTAGCAACAGAGAATTACCTTTTTATTCCATGACTGCTGTAGTAGTCCATAAATTCCTTTGAAGTGAACTCTCCTCCATTATCATATCTCAAGCATTTGATTTTTGAATCCATTTCATTTTCAACCATTTCCTTGTAGATATTGAAGTTTTCAAAAGATTCTGACTTATTCTTGAGAAAGAAAACTACAGTCATTATTGTATAATCATCAACTAATAACATAAAGTATTTCTCACCTTTTAAACCATTTGTTGTAGTTGGTACAACTAGATCAATATGCACAATTTCCAGTGGTCTTGTCGTTGAATATTCCTTTGATTTTAACCTGGTCTTTGTTTGCTTTCCTTATTGACAATGCTTGCATAAAATGTTGGTTGGTTTCGTGATCCAGGGCATTTCTCTAACTGCTCCTCTTCTGCTGACTTTGACAAGGTTATCAAAATGTATGTGACCCATTCTTCTGTACCATAGCCAAATTTCATATTCCTTTCCTAGACAACACTTTTCATTTCCAATTTAACTTAATACATATATTTTTCTTGAAGTTCTCGCATTTGTAGCAATCAATTTTCCTAAACCTTATTTTCTTATATCGCACTTTTTTGAATCAAAAGTAATTTTATGACCTTGGTCACACATTTGAATCACACTTGGAAGATTATGTTTCATATTTTCTACTAGTAGAACATTTTCTGCCTTGGTATTCTTGCTCCCAATTCTGACTGTGTCTTTTCCAATGATTTTAGCTGAATCATCATTTTTTAAGGAGAATGATCCATATCTTTCCTTCCATAATATAATAAATCTGTCTCTATCACTTGTCATGTGTTTTGAACATCCACTGTCAACATTCGAACCCCGTTTCTTCTTCTTAGGTTGTAGAGTGAATGTGCATTATTCATTGCTATACTGATCTTTCTTTCTTATCCATGTCCTTTTCTGAGGTTCCTTTCTGTGACTGTTGTTATTATGTTGTGGTTCTCTAGGAGGGACTGACATTCTACAATATTTGTCCATGTGTCCAAAATTGTTACACTTGTAACATTCAACTTCAGTGCTCAAAGATTTAATCATGTTGTAACTTATTCTCTGTGTTTCACTAGGCTTTCTTGGATAACCCCTTTGTGTATGACTTTCAAAGTTGTTTGTGTTCCTATTGTTAGCTCTGCAATTCACAGCTTTATGTCCAAAATTATTACATGCATAACATAAACCAAAAAATATAGTTTGATACCTGGGAGTTGAAGATCTTCTGAAAGGAGGTAATCTTATAAATTATTCTTCTTCGTGAGGCCTATATGTCAGTTTTTTATTCTAAAATATGAATCTTCTTGGTGGAGGAGTGTCTCTGTAATCTTCCTTGTAGATCTTCCTATCCCCCTTGATTGTTTCTGCATATCTTTTTGGATATGTTTCTTGCTCTGTTGTTTTGGAGCTTGATCATTTTTCTGTCTGATTGTATCCCCCAACTTCGGACTTGTCATGATGATATT
Organism: Picea engelmannii; assembly: GCA_009831015.1. NCBI lineage: Eukaryota > Viridiplantae > Streptophyta > Pinopsida > Pinales > Pinaceae > Picea > Picea engelmannii. The sequence continues at coordinate 110,925 of ML801408.1, read as the reverse complement.
TTTGACTGCTAATAATGTCATCCAAAAATTTTGAGTTGTTCTGCATATTTTTCTTTTGAATATCCTGCCAGTGTTTCATGGAAACCTGCACAGGAGACCTAGCTAAAGCATACACAAAGAAATCTTATCAAGAAAAGGAAGAGAGATACACAATGAAGAATGAGAATCAATGTATATTATGATCTAATCAATGAGTGAGTGATATTCACTCATATAGGCAATGACATCCTATAATTAGGAATGCATGCATAATAGTGATGGTCTAAAATAAGAAAGTCTAAAATAGAACTAGTCAGTTAACTCACACTGAACTAGTGTACCGAAAATATAAATTTCTCCAACACCCCCCCCTGAACATCACTATGGAGTAAAAAATGAGTCCCGGCTACTAGGAAATATTAGGTACTCATGTACAATGCAACTAATGAACACTAAATAAAAGTGAGGAAAGAGGGAAAACCACGTGGGAACAAAACCCTCCCTCAAAAGACAATGTATCAAAAGAAGAAAAGGCAGTTGCTAGGAAACTGTGTTTTTCACTGCAAGACGATCCCACAAAGTATGAAACTTATGCTCAGTGAATGTCTTGGTGAATATTTCAACAGTCTATTCAAAGGAAGGACAGAACTACAAATCAATGATCCTTTCATATACTAAATCTCTGATGAAATGCATGTGGACCTCAATGTGTTTGGTTCGTTGTCGTTGTACTGGATCTCTGCAAAATCTCAGTGTACTTTGATTGTCACACCATATGATAGTCAGACAGTGAAACTGGATACCAATCTCGATAAGGAATTTCTAAAGCCAGAGTGTTTGAATGACACAATTAAATACTCCTTTGTACTCGGCCTCTGCGGAAGATAAAGCAATGGTCCATTGCTTCTTACTTGACCAACAAATTGGGCCTGACCCCAAACTAAGAGTGTACCAGGATGTGAACTTGCGATCTATGCTATCACCAACCCAATATGAATATGTGAAGCCTATGAGATCTAATGCACAACCAACTACATAGTGAATCCCATAACTCATGGTGCCCTGAACATATCTGAGGATGTGCTTGGCAGCCTTCTAGTGAAGATCATGGGGTTCTTGCATGTATCTGGAAACTGCTCCTATCGCATATGAGATATCTAGATGGGTGTGGGTGATATACAGAAGAATCCCCACCAATTTTCGATACAAAGTGATTTCCACTAATGGTGTATCCCCGCCATCCTCAAGTTTGATTCTAGATAAGAAGAGTGTAGGTGAAGACTTACAGTATGTCATGTGGAATCTATCCAGAAGATCCCTAACATACTTAGCCTGAGAAGGTTTGATGTCGAAAGCATCCTGACTGATCTCAAGACCAAGAAAGAAGTGTATTGGACCCATGTCCATCATAGAGAACCTGTCATGCAAAATATCTTTGACCAAAGAAATGGCTGAAGAAGAGCTACCAGTGATAAAAATATCATCAACATAGAGTATTAATATCATCACAGAGTTAGTAGTCCTCAACAAGTAAACATTGGAATCAGATTTACATCTAACAAAATCATGTGAAAGTAAGTAAGAATCCATCTTTTCATACCATGCTCTAGGTGCCTACTTGAGGCTATAGAGATACTTCTTCAGTCTGCATACTAAATATGAGTTATGAATGAACCCCTATGGCTGCTCCATGTAGATCTCCTCTGAAAGTTCACCATGAAGAAAAGCATTCTTCACATCCATCTAGTGAACTTCCCATCCTTTGGCTGCTACAATGGCTAGAGCCAAGTGAATGGAATCCATCTTTGATACAGGAGAAAAGTTCTCATCATAATCTATCCCATGAATCTGTCAAACTCCTTTTTCAACTAATCTAGCCGTGTACCTGGTCACCTGACCATTTGCTGCTTTCTTGGTCCTGTAGACCCATTTGCATCGGACAAGTTTCCTCCATGGTGGAAGTGGAACCAGATCCCGAGTCTGATTCTCTAAGAGAGAGTCATTCTCCTCCTGCATGGTTGCTTCCCATAGTGGATTGCCAATGGCCTCACTATAGGTATGTGGATCAGAAGATTGAACCATATAGCAATGCAAGGGCATCGTTGGTTCAGAATTTGAAATTCCATGAGAAGGTTCCACATGCTAAGATCGAGTCCTCCTCAAATACAATGGGTCCCCTGCAAGGTTTCCTGCTGCCTAAATTGTCGATTGTGCCCACTTGGGAATTTGTTAAATCTCCGACGTTGTCTCCTCATTTGGTTGCACTACCTATTCATCTGCATGTACATAATCCTCTGAATCTATGTCTAAATATGTAGTAATTGAGTGTGTGAATCATCATCTCTGATATCTGGAACTGATGGAAGCACAAGAGTCTCTACATGTTGAACTAGAGGTGCATGCAAAGGAATCTCCTCAAACTGAACAGTGTGCTCAATGATGAGTCGGTTTGTAGAGGGATCAATCAATATATACCCCTTCACATCATCTGGATATCCCACAAATATGCAAGGTGTGCTCTGTGGATCTAAGGCTTTCCTATTTTCAGAAGGAATATAGGCCCATGCTCTAGATCCAAAGATGCGGAAGTGTGTGACATATGGTTTGTCACTTGTCCAAGCCTAAAAATGTGTACTATCCTCAACATATCTGTGAGGTGCTATATTTTGTATGTAAGTAGCATATTGTTGGCAGCCAATTCACCTTTTTCTATTATCCTATAAGCTGCCTACACCTATGTCTTGTGAACGTCAAGTTTTTCATCGCATTTTTCAAATAGACGATATTTTCATTTCTTGCGACATTGACACAGTTGTCTTCGTCAATTTTTCACGACTTTAAGCCTGAAAACTTCTCCTTTCAAAGTTGTTTTTCGATCACTATCTGAACTGTGATTATTTCTTTTGTCATTTGCGCTTACCTTTTATTGATCGTTACAATATTGGCAATATCCTTTGGTCAGTTCTCATACTTCGATTGATTATATGACTTGATTTTCTTTGAGTTTGTAAGACATTGAGCATTTGGATTTGCATTTTATGACTTGCCTAATCTTTGATTCTATGAAATGCATAAGGGTTTTGATTTAATTTTTATATATGTATGATAGGATCCTTATGTTAATCTTTTATATTTGTTTGGCTTGTCAACCATTTGGTACCTTGGTTAAACTTATGAATCAATACATTAGCGCATATTTGATTTTGGGTGTTGATCTATATGTCAAATGTTTTGAACACTATGGCATAGTGTTGGCGCGTATTTGTATGCACATTTCATTTGATTAGTTGTACACCAGACTTAATGGATGATCCACTATTATGAATTGAGCAGCTATATCGGCGGTTGTACTTTGACCATAATTGTTTTGCATGGCTGTGAATGACTCCACCACCCTCGCATGCACACATTAACGCTTTCCCCCTTTTGGCTCGTTCATTGATGTTAGACCAAATAGCTTTGTTCCTGTATGTGTTCGAACCCTTCCCTTACCATGCATTCAACTCCATGGCACCAGTCGTGCGAGTTGAACCCAATGGAAAACAGGCCCTGCTGATGTTTGATAATGCCCACCAAGATTTGGCAGACATTGGATGGCTTACCTTCATGGAACGTTTCGATGGCTTTAACCTCTGCGTGGTTCGACATTTTTCCATGACCTTCGACGGCTGTCGAGCCAAGGTCGGCGACATACAATTGGAAATTGATGAACATTTTATCAGTCTTGCTACGGGTTTGCTTTCCACTGGACAACGATGGTCCAAGAATTGCAAAGTCGAAGAGGTCCCATGGACACTGCTCTTTCAGTCACGCAAAATCACCTCTTGTGATCGAGGTATGCCCGTGACCATGCTTAAACAACGTTGGCACGATTTATTAATGATAATCAAATAGTTTATCACCTATGAGGGTCAATACGGGTTTGTGTTCTTACACCACCTGCGTTTTCTTATGGATTTTATGGGTTATCAGCTCAATATGCCCTATTATTTGCATAGAAGCCTATTTAAAATATCGAAGAAGTACAAAAGAAACCAGGCTAATAGTAGCCTTTTTCATTATGGACTGGTGAAGCTTATTGTTGTCTATCATTTGAGTCTGCTCGGGGATTGTTGGAACAATTTCGTTGCTCGGAATGGTTTTGAGGATTCTAACCCTACACAGGTTGACAAACCTATGGTGAGCGAGGTTAAGGTTGTACCCCCAGTGCCCTACCATCTCCTTCTGCCTAAACCCTTGGCCGACCCTCCTATCGACTTACCCCACACTGTGAATAAGAGTGTTGAGACTATTAAGCCCATGGGTAAAAAGCCCAAGGCAAACCTCACTTCAAATGCCAAAGGGAAAAAGAATGCCCGTTTGATTTCGCGAATGGAAAGAAATAAGACAAAACCCCCTGTCGAACTTAACCCTATCGTGTTGAGTGAGGACTCTGATTCGGAAGTGGAGCATTTCTTGGCTAGAGAATACCCCTATTCGTGAGGTTTGTGTGATGAACCCTCGTATGACTTTGTGTCAAACCTCCCTCCTTTCCTAAAGGACGACCCTAACAACCCAGGCATTAAATTGCCTTGTGAAACCCTCGGTCAATTGCCCAAACCCTCTCCTGCTCTGTCTAAACCTACAGTGTCACCCTGTGATCAATGCAGTTCGTGGTTAGAGCGATATTACCTTGATGTTCCGATTCTCCAGTCAAAGATTCAGTCACTAGAGGACAAGATTGCAGCCTTGACCAGTCAGAAAGCCAAGCTACAAGCGACAGATAAGAAACAAAAGACGACTGGTTCCATCTTGTTCAAGAACGTGGAATCAGCCAAGGCTATTGTGAATTCTAAGCTGGCATAATCAGGTAGTCTCGGCGCTACATAGGTATGGAAGATTTGATTTCGTTTTGTTTGTAAATAATCTAGGTTGTCATAATGATTTGTATTTAGTTTTTAAACTGTTCTATCTATGTTGTGAATAGCTCTATTATAATTGCGTGCATTCTATATTTAGTTTTGCTTTGAATAAAAAGGAATTTTGATTCGATATGCGATTTGATTATTCCCAGTATAGAAATCATTAGATTTCGATTGGATTTGAGTGGCATGTTTTGAGATTTGATTGACTAG
>ML801408.1:93485-104884 GCA_009831015.1 Picea engelmannii | reverse complement strand
GAACAAGGATATGGAATTTTAATACAGACTGAGACAGAATTTGATATTCTGCTACAGCTTTAGCTTTTCATAATATCAATATTTTGTTTTATGTTTATGTGTATCAATTTGCATTTGGTTAATGACTACTTTAGCTATCTTAGACTTTTGCAAATGATATAATTTAATCAATATAATCCATATCTGATTTCTTCCAGCATATAAAAAACATAGCATTTACTTAATTCAGTTTGTGAATGACAGGTTTCTCTTCTTCATAAGTTGAATTATTAAGTATAAGTTTTGCATAACAGGTTTCCCTTATTGCAGAGATTTATAAATCATATAATTGTTATGATTTTTTATCTCTTGTTTGTCCTGTAAACAAACTCAAAGAGCATTGCAGCTATCGTTTACGAGTAGCTTCTGGATTATCCGGTGCGAGTTTCCTTCCTCCGACCAACTTCGAAGTCATCATACACACGACAAATTTGGAGCGTTTCCAGGTCAGTTTGTCATTTGTTTGTCTAGTATATTCGTTAATACTTTAGTTAGATATATTTGTAATTAGTATATTAGATCGTTTAATTTCGGTAAGTTTTATTTCTTATTTATAAAATTATAAAACCAAAAAAGAAATACCTTTCTCTGTCTTAGAGCAGAAAGCAAATCAGTTTCTCAGGTTTTATTTAAATCTGTGTTTTGTGAATATTGTATATTTTGTAAATAGGTTATATCTCAGATAGTAGTTAAACAGTTAATTAGTTAGTAATTTGTATATATAGATAGTAGATTAGTTAGTTTATTTAGTAGTTATTTTTAATTAGATTAGTGTATTAGTTTGTTTTATTGTTAATTAGTTTAGTTTGTTTTATTAGTTTTAGTTAGTTTATTTTGTTTTATTAGTTTTAGTTAGATTAGTTAGTTTAGATTAGTTTTCTCTTTGGTTTTCTTAGGACCTTAGAATGGCCAACGGAGCCACTAAACCTGTCAGGGTGGTTCATTCCAAACGGCTTGGGTTATTAGACAACCCCGGACCAGTTCCACTCTCTCAGTTGACGGACGGTCAATTTCGCCCGTCAACAAATGGCGCTAGAAGGAGGGCCTGAACTTAATTAATGGCATGAGGCGGTTGCAAGACTCCTCCCCCCCCCTAATCGCTCACCTATAGTGACTAGAATCTGTTCACACGATAATATTCCCCTTCAAACAGCAACTACTTCAACCGAAGATCCGCAGATCATAGTTGAGCCACCAACCCCTAATCCTACAAGTGGTGATATAGAAGAAATTGTCCGCCGATCTCTTATTAAAACACATAGTGCCTTAGCTAGTTTGAGGCGACCAAACCGTCCGTGGGGTCAACCTTTGGACTTCTCTGATATCAGAGAACAATTAGGTGACACTAACCTCACTGTGAATCCTACAGATCCAAACTTAAATCCTGCTGCAGGAGGATCTAGGATACCTCCTTCACCAACTCCCTCATCTCCTTCCTCTTCTGGAGGATATTCCTCGTCAGACGAAGGCAATTCACCTTCTCAGCCTTCCACATCCACTACCCCGATGGAAAATCAGAACAACCCTGCTAGACCCTGGTTGGACCAGGATGCGGTAGCTGTACCTGGAACTCAACACCCTTTACCTAAGCACCCGGAGAAATGGCTTCCCAATTTTGATCCTGATTCAAAACAGATAGTTGAAGATCATATCAAAAAATTTATGTTACCCATTAGACTCCGCAATGTTGAACATGAAGACGTTGTTTGTAGGTTGTTCCCTTACACTTTCGAGGGTAATGAATCCACATGGTACTTTGCCCAACAGCCCCATACCATCGTGTCTTGGGAAAAGTTTGAGTCATTCTTTTTGGAAAAATTCGGAGACGGTAAGCCTCCAGAAGTCTTGGTCATGGACCTTTCAAGATTAAAAATGAACCCAAAAGAAAAAGTTAAAGACTTTAATCAAACATTCTTGACGCTTAAAAACTGAATCCCTGTAGATTCTATGCCTGCTGAGAGTCTTGTCATAGCTTACTACACTAAAGCATTGCATCAAAGCATAGCTATTTGGGTTAAACAATCTAAAAAGGCCACGTTGTTAGAAGCCTTTGAGGAGGCTAGTCAGATTGAAAAAGACATACTTAGTCTTAAGGACTCTTCTAACAACGAAACTGAAACTAGCTCTTCTTCCAAAAAGAAGATTGAAATCCTCCCCAGGCCTACTCAAAGTAAAACAGAACTTGAAAACTCTGATTTGGAAAATTTAACTAAAGTTGTTCAAAAACTGTCGAATCAAGCTATAGACTTAAAAAGGTCAACTGAAGAAGCTTCTTCGAGTAAAGGACCCTACAAACCTCCTTTCCGAAAGCCTTTTCCTACCAACAGACCTAATCCAAACCCCGAAGGCCTTAATCTAGAAAGTTTTCAATGTGCTCTTCAAACAATTCTAGAAGCCCGAGATAACTTGATGCCTCCCGAGATCCCTCAAGAGGAAGTCGAACAGGAAACAGTTCAAGAAGAAGAGTCTTCTCCAAACATTTTTGGACACTTCTCGGATAGCATCTTCCAAGCCAACTTCGAGACTGTTCACCCTTATAACACTAGGAGTAAGACAATAAGCAAGCCTTCTACCGAGAATACTACAACTTCACCTCCAAAGCAATCTAAATCAGCAGAGCTGAAATAGAGTAATGTGAACCCTAAATTAGATTATGATGTCGTTGAAAATCTTAAAAAATTAAGGGCTAACATTTCTATTTATGAGTTGTTGAAGTTTCCATTTTTGTTACAAAAGATGTTGCAAAATATTTCAAAGAATGGCAAGAATGGTAATGGTAACAAGGTTGTGCAAAGAAAAGTCCCCCAGAAGACTTCCACTAAAAACAATCCTGATCCTCAAGATAAAGGAAGCCTTCCTGTAAATAATGTAATTAATGTAAATAATGTAGATAAAGTAGCCTTAGAAACTACGAGTAAAAAGCCACAAGCTACTACTCTTAGTACTCGCAAGAATGTACCTCCTTTTCTTTTAACTTTCGACATTTTCAACAGAAATGTGCATAATTGTATGGTCGACTCAGGGGCGTCATCTAATGTGATGCCTTGGTCTGTATGCCAGAAAATTAATGCTGAAGTGGAACCATCTACTTTAAAAATCATACAACTCGATCGAACAAATGTCAATGTTATAGGCGAACTAAAAAATGTATTGATTAGATTATCGTCTAACCCAAAGGTTCATCAAGTTATTGATATAATCGTTGTGGATATTCCGGAAGTGTATGGCATGTTTTTAAGTAGGGACTGGTCGGAGCAACTACATGGCTACTTCGCAACAGATTGGTCTCATCTATGGCTTCCAGAGAATGGTAAGCCTAATAAAATCAAAGTAAACCGTGAGCGCTACCTCAAGTTCACGGTCACTGATTTGAATGATCCTAATGAACCGTACACACCCCCTGCTGATTCACCTAAAGTACAAGGGATGGACACCTTCTTCGATAACTTCATGGCCGAGGTTTCACCCATCATTAATCCAAAACAACAATCCGAGATCGTAGCATTTGTGCAACCCGCACCTTCCACACATCAATCTCTTGAACCCGATGCAAATCAAATTTGGTCTCTGTATTTCAACGGATCAAAGTCCAAAGAAGGAGCTGGAGCAGGCTGCATCATTATCGATCTGGCAGGTAATAAAACATTGATAGCATGTAGGTTGGAATTTGAATGTACTAACAATACTGCAGAATATGAGACTTTACTGTAAGGTCTCAGAAAAGCTTTGGACATAAACATTCAAAATTTAACCATCTTTGGTGACTCTGAAATAGTGGTTAGACAGGTGAGAGATTCTATCCACTGTCTTTCTCCGCATCTCAAAAGCTACCAGTCTGAGGTATGGAATTTAATGAGTAAATTTTCTTCTTTTAATATAAATTCCATTCCTACATTGAATAACTCTGAAGCAGATTTACTAGCTAATGTAGCCTCTAAACTTCTTCCTGCAGAAGGCTTGTCCCCAGACGCATTCTCCGTTGAGCTGTTGTTTCGGCCATCCATTCCCGATAACGTCACCAACTGGAGAGTATTTAAGGATGATCAGCAGATTATCAACTTTCTACACATGGAAGAAACATTTCAAGGCACGGTGATAGACGAACACACACACAACGACAATTTGTGCGATTTCACGGTAATACCTGATCTGAAAACTCCTGAAGCTCTATCGGATATGGTAAACTCGATCCCAAAATCTGTAATTAGACTAGAGAAGTTTTATGATTTTGAAGATAAATTTAAAAAGACGGTCAATTGTAAAACCAATAGTTCCTCGTTATCTTATGAAAAAGTTAATTTAGGAACTAGTGAAAATCCTCAGTGCATCAATCTAGGCTTGGGATGTTCTAGACAAGAAAAAGTTGCTTTTGTCAAATTATTTAAAGAATTTAAGGATGTCTTTGCATGGACATACGATGATCTTAAAACGTTCGATCCTAATATCATAAAACATGTCATCCCGATGAAGCCCCAAACTTTACCCTTCCAACAGAAACTGAGGAAGATGCACCCTAAACTTGAACAGATCGTTCAAAAAGAATTGAATAAACTCCTAAGTGCTAAAATAATTTTTCCTGTTCGGCACACTCAATGGGTATCCAACCTTGTCCCGGTTCGGAAGAAAAACGGGGAAATTCGACTTTGTGTCGATTTCCGGAACCTTAATAGAGCGTCTGACAAAGATAATTATCCTGTCCCACCCATGGAACAGATCCTTCAATAGGTATCTGGTTCCGAGAGGCTATCTTTATTGGTTGGTTTCTCTGGATACAACCAAGTCCTGATGTCTTCGCCAGACCAACTCAAAACTACCTTTCGTACCCCGTGGGGCACTTACTCTTATCGCAAAATGCCCTTTGGATTGATTAATGTTGGTGCTACCTTTCAAAGAGCAATGGACATTGCTTTCTGAGGCTTAATCAATCACTCCGTCGTAGTTTACTTGGATGATGTGACCGTTTATTCTAAAAACAAAGACAATCATCTAGCTCACTTACGAGCCGTTCTGCTACGATGTTGTAAATACGACATCTCCTTGAACCCCAAAAAGTCCATCTTTGCAGTAGAACAGGGTAAATTACTAGGATTCATTGTGTCTAGTGATGGGATGATTATTGACCCCGAAAGGACTCAAGTCATCACTAAACTTCCCCCTCCCACATCCTAGAAGTCCATGTAGTCTTTCTTAGGCTAGATTAACTTCGTGAGAAGATTCGTCCCCAGTTTCTCTGAGATGGTCAGGCCTCTACAGAACCTGATTAATAAAGACACCAAATATCACTGGGGACCCACAGAAAATCAAGATTTTAATGCTATAAAGAAGGCCATAATAGACGCTCTGTCTCTCATGAGCCATGATTTCTCTCAAGATTTTACACTCTATACTTTTGCCTCTAATCATTCCTATGTCGCAGTCCTAACTCAGAAGAATTCTGAGAACAACGAAGTACCCATCGCCTTTATGAGCTCTGCTTTCAAAGGTGCTGAGCTTAACTACCCAATGGTCGATCGGCAAGCCTACGTTGTTTTCAAAGTAGTTAAGCATTTTCGGTCCTATCTTTTGAAGTCAAGATCGAAATTCATTGTCCCCTATCCTGCCGTAAGGAACTTGTTAGTGCAGAAGGAGTTAGGAGAGAAGAGAGCCAACTGGGTCACCTTCTTGTAGGAGTATGACTTAGAGATCACCCCAACTCAGATCATGAGAGGCCAAGGGTTGTGTAAATTGGTTGTTGACTCAAAAACAGGACAGCAAGAAGATAGTGATACATCAAACCTAGAACAACGCGATCAAAGTTTAATTTGTTGCACACAAAACCTCGTTAGTCCTTGGTACGACGATATTAGATTCTGTCTTGAACATGGATCAGCACCCCATCACCTTGACCCCACCAAGAGAAGAGCGTTAAGACTAAACTCTACCTCCTTTCATCTAGTTAACGGTGTACTGTTTCGTCATAATTTTGACGGCATACTGATGCGTTGTCTCGAAAAAGACGAAGCAGAAAGAGTCCTGCTTGAGTTGCATGCAAGAGAAGCTGGCGGTCACTTTGGTGGTGACACCACTGCTAATAAGGTTTTAAGAGACGGTTATTACTGGCCCACACTTTTTAGAGACACCCATGCCTTGTGTCGTAAATGTATCATCTGTCAGAAAGCATCAGGGTGGTTACAAAAACCAGCCTTTCCCTTGCAACCCGTCTCGGTGGATTCCCCTTTCCAACAATGGGGCCTTGATATCATAGGTCCTGTTAACCCTCCGTCTTCACAACAGCACAAGTATATTGTGATAGCCACATATTACTTTACCCGATGGTCTGAAGCTGTTGTGCTAAGAACTGTTAACACCAGTCAGGTTATCGTTTTTCTAAACTCGAATATTATCACTCATTTCGGTATTCCTGATTGTCTAGTCTTCGACAACGCTTCATACTTTTCTTCTCTTGAGATGAGTTAGTTTGCTTTGGAGAAAGGAATAAAGCTAAAGTATTCTGCTAGTTACTACCCCCAAGGCAATGACTTAGCAGAATCAACAAACAAGAACTTGATTAAAATTATCAAGAGAACCGTGGCTGAAAATCACAAGAACTGGCACAATGCACTACTGAACACACTGTGGGCTAATAGGGTAACACCCAAAGCCGCTATAGGTAACTCCCCATTTTTCCTCATTTATGGCAGAGAAGCAATTCTGCCACCTCACATTCTTCTTCCTTCTCTTCAGTTATCACAAAAGGTCCAAGAAGAAGATTGTCCCCCTTTAGAAAACCGAATTAACGCTTTGATGAAGTTGGAAGAAGTAAGAGCCCAAGCTAAGTGTAAGTTAGATCAACATCAACAATTAATTAAAAGATGGTTCGATTCTAATTCTGCTTCTGAGAGGAATTTTGAATTAGGCGATCTCGTTTTGAAGTGGGACAAACCACATGAAGGAAAGGGTGAGCACACCAAATTTCAAAACTTATGGCTTGGGCCATTTTTAATTGTTGAAAAGTTGGGTCCTAGTTCTTTTCGATTACAGAATCTCGAAGGGCAGCTTGACACCTATCCGGTGAATGGCCAAGCCCTGAAGAGATACTTTGCTTGATAACTACCCTTGTATATTATGTATATATTTGCTTTTCTTTGCGTTTTCGTTTGCTTTTCATTTTTCGATATTGATTTGAATTTATCAGTTTGTGTTTTTTTTTGAACCATTCACATACCTGTACACTAAGCTATTCAGACAAAGACCATAGAAAAAATTTCTTCGCTGAAATAACTTCTAAAAGGTTGTACAAACATCAATGGTATATCTTTGAAACTGATATATATGTTGGAAAATTTTGTTGTTTGAAAGAAGTTTACTGATTTCAATCTCTGAGCGAAGTTTGTCATGATCATCTATTATCTTTTTACGCTGTCCCTTTTCCGTAAAGGAATGACTCAAAAGATGTCTCCCTGTCATAGGAAGTTGTTTTTATAAAACATCTCTGGAACTGAATAAAGGACATGTGCTAAAAAATTCTGATGAGGTCTAAAAATATGCTAAAATATCAAGACTTTCAGCGTCACCCCGCTCAGCTATATATCTACAAAAGAAAAATGAAATAAAATTATTAATAAAGAGCTGTGGGAAGTGCTTGTAAACCCGGCGGGATACTGAATAGGTCTGCTGGCAGCAGGTAAATGCATGCATGGCGCTAAGAAAACTTCGTCGGGGTACTGAACAGGCCCGCTGGCAGCGAAGCAATGTCGGGTACATGAAAATCTGCAAAAAATTGTAAAAAAAAAAACCTCCTTGATGTCCTTTGTTCTGATCCAGAACTTCTTAACAGGATACAGATGTCAGAGTGGGTTAAATGGCAACCCTATCGAGGCTATGGATGCCTGCTAGCAGCAGTGGCCATGCCAACAATATAGAAGATTTTATCTTTAATATTGTGACTTGTTGATCTTAAGACTGTTATTGGTTTTCATCTTTTAAAACACTGCTGGAAAAAATGATTGATGACGATGTTTGTACAATTTTTCGGTTGTTATTTTTTTAGTTGAAATTTTCTTGGCTGTCCTAATCTGAATTTGTTACTTTTGCAGAGATAACTGCTTCTTCCAGTGTGTCGCCATTGTTGGAAGCCAATTCACCTTTTTCTATTATCCTATAAGCTTCCTACACCTATGTCTTGCGAACGTCAATTTTTTCGTCGCATTTTTCAAATAGACGATATTTTCATTTCTTGCGACATTGACACAGTTGTCTTCGTCAAGTTTTCACGACTTTAAGCGTGAAAACTTCTCCTTTCAAATTTGTTTTTCGATCATTATATGAGCTGTGATTATTTCTTTTGTCATTTGCGCTTACCTTTTATTGATCGTTACAACATTGGCAATATCCTTTGATCAGTTCTCATACTTCGATTGATTATATGACTTGATTTTCTTTGAGTTTGTAAGACATTGAGCATTTGGATTTGCATTTTATGACTTGCCTAATCTTTGATTCTATGAAATGCATAAGGGTTTTGATTTAATTTTTATATATGTATGATAGGATCCTTATGTTAATCTTTTATATTTGTTTGGCTTGTCAACCATTTGGTACCTTGGTTAAACTTCTGAATCAATACATTAGCGCATATTTGATTTGGGGTGTTGATCTATATGTCAAATGTTTTGAACACTATGGCATAGTGTTGGCGCGTATTTGTATGCACATTGCATTTGATTAGTTGTACACCGGACTTAATGGATGATCCACTATTATGAATTGAGCAGCTATATCGGCGGTTGTACTTTGACCATAATTGTTTTGCATGGCAGTGAATGACTCCACCACCCTCGCATGTGCACATTAACGCTTTCCCCCTTTTGGCTCATTCATTACTGTTAGACCGAATAGCTATGTTCCTGTATTTGTTCGAACCCTTCCCTTACCATGCATTCAACTCCATGGCACCAGTCGTGCGAGTTGAACCCAATGGCAAACAGGCCCTGCTGATGTTTGATAATGCTCGCCAAGATTTGGCAGACATTGGATGGCTTACCTTCGTGGAACGTTTCGATGGCTTTAACCTCTGCGTGGTTCGACATTTTTCCATGACCTTCGACGGCTGTCGAGCCAAGGTCGGCGACATACAATTGGAAATTTATGAACATTTTATCAGTCTCGCTACGGGTTTGCCTGCCACTGGAAAATGATGGTCCAAGAATTGCAAAGTCGAAGAGGTCCCGTGGACACTGCTCTTCCAGAGACGCAAAATCACCTCATGTGATCGAGGTATGCCCGTGACCATGCTTAAACAACGTTGGCACGATTTATTAATGATAATCAAACAGTTTATCACCTATGAGGGTCGATACTGGTTTGTGCTCTTACACCACCTGGGTTTCCTTATGGTTTTTATGGGTTATCATCTCAATATGCCCTATTATCTGCATAGAAGCCTGTTTAAAATATCGAAGAAGTACAAAAGAAACCAGGCTCTTAGTAGCCTTTTTCATTATGGACTGGTGAAGCTTATTGTTGTCTATCATTTGAGTCTTCTCGGGGATTGTTGGAACAATTTTGTTGCTCGGAATGGTTTTGAGGATTCTAACCCTACACAGGTTGACAAACCTGTGGTGAGCGAGGTTAAGGTTGTACCCCCAGTTCCCTACCATGTCCTTCTGCCTAAACCCTTGGCTGACCCTCCTATCGACTTACCCCACACTGTGAATAAGAGTGTTGAGACTGTTAAGCCCGTGGGTAAAAATCCCAAGGAAAACCTCACTTCAAATGCCAAAGGGAAAAAGAATGCCCGTTTGATTTCGCGAATGGCAAGAAATAACCCAAAACCCCCTGTCGAACTTAACCCTATCGTGTTGAGTGAGGACTCTGATTCGGAAGTGGAGCGTTTCTTGGCTAGCGAATACCCCTATTCGCGAGGTTTGTGTGCTGAACCCTCGTATGACTTTGTGTCAAACCTCCCCCCTTGCCTAAAGGACGACCCTAACTACCCACGCATTAAATTGCCTTGTGAAACCCTTGGTCAATTGCCCAAACCCTCTCCTGCTCTGTCTAAACCTACAGTGTCATCTTGTGATCAATGCAGTTCGTGGTTAGAGCGATATTACCTTGATGTTCCGATTCTCCAGTCAAAGATTCAGTCACTAGAGGACCAGATTGCAGCCCTGACCAGTCAGAAAGCCAAGCTACAAGCGACAGATAAGAAAAAAAAGACGATTGGTTCCATCTTGTTCAAGAACGTAGAATTAGCCACGGTTGTTGTGAATTCTAAGTTGGCATAATCAGGTAGTATCGGCGCTACACAGGTATGGAAGATTTGATTTCGTTTTGTTTGTAAATAATCTAGGTTGTCATAATGATTTGTATTCAGTTTTTAAACTGTTCTGTTTACGTTGTGAATAGCTCTGTTATAATTGTGTGCATTTTATATTTAGTTTTGCTTTGAATAAAAAGGAATTTTGATTCGATATGCGATTTGATTATTCCCAGTATAGAAATCATTAGATTTCGATTGGATTTGAGTGGCATGTTTTGAGATTTGATTGACTAGTTTATAAAATTAATGGTTTACCTCCAAAAGAATTAGTTTGTATTACGCTCAGATTTGATTTGGTTATGAGCCTGGTGCTATAAACGGTTTGATTAAGTTTGGTTGTTACAATCTTGCCCAGATTCGATTTCATTATCATTAGTATGCTAGGACTGGTAAGTATTTCGGGAAGATGCTTGCTGTGTCGTTTGATTGTTTCTGAGTTAAGGATAACGACTATGTTTCTCTCATGAAAACAATACGCTCGAATAACCTTCGCGCGCCCGAATTGGGAAATGAACCCGAATCATAAAAACTCTGTGAAAATCTTAGCCAATCGATTCGCTCTGGTTCTATTTTGGCAAGTTTGTTCTGTAAGTCGAGTTTAGATTATAATTGATGTTTCGTATTTTAATTTTGTGAAATGAATTGGTCAATCCTTGTTATGATTCGTTTGATTCAAACGATTGTGATAAAAATTGACCGGTCTTGTTTGCTCGCTGTGCAAGGATCAACGATCGAAATCTACGACAAATTCTGTCTGATCCTGTTACGTTTTGGTTATGTGCCAGTTTTGGCTTGAACTCGTTCACAATCTAAATCTTTGGCTATACAGTTATTATGGTAACCCTGTTCGATGCGATGATTTCTCCCGTTGATAAGATGGGTATAACGAAGTGTTTGCGATTTGTTATGTTTTCAATTGAATATCGAAACGATCTCATTCGATTTGCTGAGAAACGATTATGATGTTGTTACATGTGATTTCATTTACCTGACTTGTAACGATAATCGAAACAGAGTATTTCTATCTTTGAATTCAATTAAATGATATGAATCTTTTGCT
>ML801408.1:67238-89707 GCA_009831015.1 Picea engelmannii | reverse complement strand
ATCATACAACTCGATCGAACAAATGTCAATGTTATAGGCGAACTAAAAAATGTATTGATTAGATTATCGTCTAACCCAAAGGTTCATCAAGTTATTGATATAATCGTTGTGGATATTCCGGAAGTGTATGGCATGTTTTTAAGCAGGGACTGGTCGGAGCAACTACATGGCTACTTCGCAACAGATTGGTCTCATCTATGGCTTCCAAAGAACGGTAAGCCTAATAAAATCAGAGTAAACCGTGAGCACTACCTCAAGTTCACGGTCACTGATTTGAATGATCCTAATGAACCGTACACACCCCCTGATGATTCACCTGAAGTACAAGGGATGGACACCTTCTTCGGCAAATTCATGGACGAGGTTTCACCCATCATTAATCCAGAACAACAATCTGAGATCGTATCATTTGTGCAGCCTGCACCTTCCACACATCAATCTCTTGAACCCGATGCAAATCAAATTTGTTCTCTGTATTTCGACGGGTCAAAGTCCAAAGAACAAGCCGGAGCAGGCTGCGTCATTATCAATCCGGCAGGTAATAAAACATTGATAGCATGTAGGTTGGAATTTGAATGTACTAACAATACTGCAGAATATGAGGCTTTACTGCAAGGTCTCAGAAAAGCTTTGGACATGAACATTCAAAATTTAACCGTCTTTGGCGACTCTAAAATAGTGGTTAGACAGGTGAGAGATTCTATCCACTGTCTTTCTCCGCATCTCAAAAGCTACCAGTCTGAGGTATGGAATTTAATGAGTAAATTTTCTGCTTTTAATATAAATTCCATTCCTAGATTGAATAACTTCAAAGAAGATTTACTAGCTAATGTAGCCTCTAAACTTCTTCCTACAGAAGGCTTGTCCCCAGATGCATTCTCCGTTGAGCTGTTGTTTCGGCCATCCATTCCCGATAATGTCACCAACTGGAGAGTATTTAACGATGATCATCATATTATCAACTTTCTACACATGGAAGAAACATTTCAAGGCGAGGTGATAGATGAACACACACACAACGACAATTTGCGCGATTTCACAGTAATACCTTATCCGAAAACTCCTGAAGCTCTATCGGATATGGTAAACTCGATCCCTAAATCTGTAATTAGACTAGAGAAATTTTATGATTTTGAAGATAAATTTAAAAAGACGGACAATTGTAAAACCAATAGTTCCTTGTTATCTTATGAAAAAGTTAATTTAGGAACTAGTGAAAATCCTCAGTGCATCAATCTAGGCTTGGGATGTTCTAGACAAGAAAAAGCTGCTTTTGTCAAATTATTTAAAGAATTTAAGGATGTCTTTGCATGGACATACGATGATCTTAAAACGTTCGATCCTAATATCATACAGCATGTCATCCCGATGAAGCCCCAAACTTTACCCTTCCAACAGAAACTGAGGAAGATGCAACCTAAACTTGAACCGACCGTTCAAAAAGAATTGAATAAACTCCTAAGTGCTAAAATAATTTTTCCTGTTGGGCACACTTAATGGGTATCCAACCTTGTCCTGGTTCGGAAGAAAAACAGGGAAATTCAACTTTGTGTCGATTTCCGGAACCTCAATAGAGCGTCTGACAAAGATAATTATCCTGTCCCACCCATGGAACAGATCCTTCAATAGGTATCCGGTTCCGAGAGGCTATCTTTATTGGCTGGTTTCTCTGGATACAACCAAGTCCTGATGTCTCCGCCAGACCAACTCAAAACTACCTTCCGTATCCCGTGGGGCACTTACGCTTATTGCAAAATGCCCTTTGGATTGATTAATGTTGGTGCTACCTTTCAGAGAGCAATGGACATTGCTTTCCGAGGCTTAATCAATCACTTCTTCATAGTTTACTTGGATGATGTGACCATTTATTCTAAAAAAAAAGACGATCATCTAGCTCACTTACGAGCCGTTCTGCTACGATGTCGTAAATACGGCATCTCCTTGAACCCCAAAAAGTCCATCTTTGCAGTAGAATAGGGTACATTACTAGGATTCATTGTGTCTAGTGATGGGATGATTATTGACCCCGAAAGGACTCAAGTCATCGCTAAACTTCCCCCTCCCACATCCAAGAAGTCCATGCAGTCTTTCTTAGGCCAGATTAACTTCGTGAGAAGATTCGTCCCCAGTTTCTCCGAGATGGTCAGGCCTCTACAGAACCTGATTAAGAAAGACACCCAATATCACTGGGGACCCACAGAAAATCAAGCTTTTAATGCTATAAAGAAGACCATAATAGATTCTCCGTCTCTCATGAGCCCTGATTTCTCTCAAGATTTTACACTCTATACTTTTGCCTCTAATCGTTCCTATGCCGCAATCCTAACTCAGAAGAATTTCGAGAACAACGAAGTACCCATCGCCTTTATGAGATCTGCTTTCAAAGGTGCTGAACTTAACTACCCAGCGGTCGATCGGCAAGCCTACGTTGTTTTCAAAGCAGTTAAGCATTTCCGGACCTATCTTTTGAAGTCAAGGACGAAAGTCATTGTCCCCTATCCTGTCGTAAGGAACTTGTTAGTGCAGAAGGAGTTAGGAGAGAAGAGAGCCAACTGGGTAACCTCCTTGCAGGCGTATGACTTAGAGATCACCCTAGCTCAGATCATGAGAGGCCAAGGGTTGTGTAAATTGATTTTTGACTCAGAAACAGGACAGTAAGAAGATAGTGATACGTCAAACCTAGAACAACGCGATCAAAGTTTAATTTGTTGCACACAAAACCTCGTTAGTCCTTGGTACGACGATATTAAATTCTGTCTTGAACATGGATCAGCACCCCGTCACCTTGACCCCACCAAGAGAAGAGTGTTAAGACTAAAGTCTGCCTCCTTTCATCTAGTTAACGGTGTACTGTTTCATCAGAATTTTGACGGCATACTGATGCGCTGTCTCGAAAAAGACGAAGAAGAAAGAGTCCTGCTTGAGTTGCATGCAGGAGAAGCTGGTGGTCACTTCGGTGGCGACACCACTGCTCATAAGGTTTTAAGAGCCAGTTATTACTGGCCCACACTTTTTAGAGACACCCATGCCTTGTGTCGTAAATGTATCATCTGTTAGAAAGCATCAAGGCGGTTACAAAAACCAGCCTTTCCCTTGCAACCCGTCTCGGTGGATTCCCCTTTCCAACAATGGGGCCTTGATATCATAGGCTATGTTAACCCTCCATCTTCGCAACAGCACAAGTATATTTTGATAGCCACAGATTACTTTACCGGATGGTCTGAAGCTGTTGCGCTAAGAACTGTTAACACCAGTCAGGTTATCGCTTTTCTAAACTTGAATATTATCACTCGTTTCGGTATTCCTGATTGTCTAGTCTTCGACAACGCTTCATACTTTTCTTCTCTTGAGATGAGCGAGTTTTCTTTAGAGAAAGGAATAAAGCTAAAGTATTCTGCTAGTTACTACCCCCAGGGAAACGGCTTAGCAGAATCAACAAACAAGAACTTTATTAAAATTATCAAGAGAACCGTGGCTGAAAATCACAAGAACTGGCACAATGCACTGCTGAACGCACTGTGGGCTGATAGGGTAAAACCCAAAGCCGCTATAGGTAACTCCCCCTTTTTCCTCGTTTACGGTAGAGAAGCAATTCTACCACCTCACATTCTTCTTCCTTCGCTTCAGTTATCACAAAAGGTCCAAGAAGAAGATTGTCCCCCTTTAGAAAACCGAATTAACGCTTTGATGAAGTTGGAAGAAGTAAGAGCCCAAGCTAAGCGTAAGTTAGATCAACATCAACAATTAATTAAAAGCTGGTTCGATTCTAATTCTGCTTCTGAGAGGAATTTTGAAGTAGGCGATCTCGTTTTGAAGTGGGACAAACCACACGAAGGAAAGGGTGAGCACACCAAATTTCAAAACTTGTGGCTTGGGCCATTTTTAATTGTTGAAAAGTTGGGTCCTAGTTCTTTTCGATTGCAGAATCTCGAACGGCAGCTTGACACCTATCCGGTGAATGGCCAAGCCCTGAAGAGATACTTTGCTTGATAACTACCCTTGTATATTATGTATATATTTGCTTTTCTTTGCGTTTTTGTTTGCTTTTCTTTGCGTTTTTGTTTGCTTTTCGTTTTTCGATATTGATTTGAATTTATCAGTTTGTCTTTTTTTTGAACCATTCACATACCTTTACACTTAGATATTCAGACAAAGACGATAGAAAAAATGTCTTCGCTGAAATAACTTCTAAAAGGTTGTACAAACATCAATGGTATATCTTTGAAACTGATATATATGTTGGAAAATCTTGTTGTTTGAAAGAAGTTTACTGATTTCAATCTCTGAGCGAAGTTTGTCATGATCATCTATTATCTTTTTACGCTGTCCCTTTTCCGTAAAGGAATGACTCAAAAGATGTCTCCCTGTCATAGGAAGTTGTTTTTATAAAAAATCTCTGGAACTAAATAAAGGACATGTGCCAAAAAATTCTGATGAGGTCTAAAAATATGCTAAAATATCAAGCCTTTCAGCGTCACCCCGCTCAGCTATATATATACAAAAGAAAAACGAAATAAAATTATTAATAAAGAGCTGTGGGAAGTGCTTGTAAACCCGCCAGGATACTGAACAGATCTTCTGGTAGCAGGTAAATTCATGCATGGCGCTAAGACAGCTTCACCGGGGTACTGAACAGGCCCGCTGGCAGCAAAGCAATGTTGGGTACATTAAAATCTGCAAAAAATTGTAAAAAAAAAAACCTCCTTGATGTCCTTTGTTCTGATCCAGAACTTCTTGACAGGATACAGATGTCAGAGTGGGTTAAATGGAAACCCTGTCGAGGCTATGGATGCCTGCTGGCAGCAGTGGCCATGCCAACAGTATCGAAGATTTTATCTTTAATATCGTGACTTGATGATCTTAAGACTGTTATTGGTTTTCATCTTTTAAAACACTACTGGAAAAAATGATTGATGACGATGTTTGTACAATTTTCTGGTTGTTATTTTTTTAGTTGAAATTTTCTTGGCTGTCCTAATCTGAATTTGTTACTTTTGCAGAGATAACTGCTTCTTCCAGTGTGTCGCGATTGTTGGCAGCCAATTCACCTTTTTCTATTATCCTATAAGTTGCCTACACCTATGTCTTGCGAACGTCAAGTTTTTCGTCGCATTTTTCAAATAGACGATATTTTCATTTCTTGCGACATTGACACAGTTGTCTTCGTCAAGTTTTCACGACTTTAAGCGTGAAAACTTCTCCTTTAAAAGTTGTTTTTCGATCATTATCTGAACTGTGATTATTTCTTTTGTCATTTGCGCTTACCTTTTATTGATCGTTACAACATTGGCAATATCCTTTGATCAGTTCTCATACTTCGATTGATTATATGACTTTATTTTCTTTGAGTTTGTAAGACATTGAGCATTTGGATTTGCATTTTATGACTTGCCTAATCTTTGATTCTATGAAATGCATAAGGGTTTTGATTTAATTTTTATATATGTATGATAGGATCCTTATGTTAATCTTTTATATTTGTTTGGCTTGTCAACCATTTGGTACCCTGGTTAAACTTATGAATCAATACATTAGTGCATATTTGATTTTGGGTGTTGATCTATATGTCAAATTTTTTGAACACTATGGCATAGTGTTGGTGCGTATTTGTATGCACATTGCATTTGATTAGTTGTACACCGGACTTAATGGATGATCCACTATTATGAATTGAGCAGCTATATCGGCGGTTGTACTTTGACCATAATTGTTTTGCATGGCAGTGAATGACTCCACCACCCTCGCATGTGCACATTAACGCTTTCCCCCTTTTGGCTCGTTCATTACTGTTAGACCGAATAGCTCTGTTCTTGTATGTGTTCGAACCCTTCCCTTACCATGCATTCAACTCCATGGCACCAGTCGTGCGAGTTGAACCCAATGGCAAACAGGCCCTGCTGATGTTTGATAATGCCCGCCAAGATTTGGCAGACATTGGATGGCTTACCTTCATGGAACGTTTCGATGGCTTTAACCTCTGTGTGGTTCGACATGTTGCCATGACCTTCGACCGCTGTCGAGCCAAGGTCGGCAACATACAATTGGAAATTGATGAACATTTTATCAATCTTGCTACGGGTTTGCCTGCAACTGGACAACGATGGTCCAAGAATTCCAAAGTCGAAGAGGTCCCGTGGACACTACTCTTCCAGTCATGCAAAATCACCTCCTGTGATTGAGGTATGCCCGTGACCATGCTTAAACAACATTGGCACGATTTATTAATGATAATCAAACAGTTTATCACCTGTCAGGGTCGATACGGGTTTGTGTTCTTACACCACCTGCGTTTGCTTATGGTTTTTATGGGTTATCAGCTCAATATGCCCTATTATTTGCATAGAAGCCTGTTTAAAATATCGAAGAAGTACAAAAGAAGCCAGGCTGATAGTAGCCTTTTTCATTATGGACTGGTGAAGCTTATTGTTGTCTATCATTTGAGTCTGCTTGGGGATTGTTGGAACAATTTCGTTGCTCGGAATGGTTTTGAGGATTCTAACCTTACACAGGTTGACAAACCTGTGGTGAGCGAGGTTAAGGTTGTACCCCCAGTGCCCTACCATGTCCTTCTGCCTAAACCCTTGGACGACCCCCCTATCGACTTACCCCACACTGTGACTAAGAGTGTTGAGACTGTTAAGCCCATGGGTAAAAATCCCAAGGCAAACCTCACTTCAAACGCCAAAGGGAAAAAGAATGCCCGTTTGATTTCACGAATGGCAAGAAATAAGCCAAAACCCCCTGTCGAACTTAACCCTACCGTGTTGAGTGAGGACTCTGATTCGGAAGTGGAGCGTTTCTTGGCTAGAAAATACCCCTATTCGCGAGGTTTGTGTGTTGAACCCTCGTATGACTTTGTGTCAAACCTCCCCCCTTTCCTAAAGGACGACCCTAACTACCCAGGCATTAAATTGCCTTGTGAAACCCTCGGTCAATTGCCCAAACCCTCTCCTGCTCTGTCTAAACCTACAGTGTCACCCTGTGATCAATGCAGTTCGTGGTTAGAGCGATATTACCTTGATGTTCTGATTCTCCGGTCAAAGATTCAGTCACTAGAGGACCAGATTGCAGCCCTGACCAGTCAGAAAGCCAAGCTACAAGCGACAAATAAGAAACAAAAGACGATTGGTTCCATCTTGTTCAAGAATGTGGAATCAGCCACGGCTGTTGTGAATTCTAAGCTGGCATAATCCGGTAGTCTCGGCGCTACACAGGTATGGAAGATTTGATTTCGTTTTGTTTGTAAATAATCTAGGTTGTCATAATGATTTGTATTTAGTTTTTAAACAGTTCTGTTTACATTGTGAATAGCTCCGTTATAATTGCGTGCATTCTATATTTAGTTTTGCTTTGAATAAAAAGGAATTTTGATTCGATATGCGATTTGATTATTCCCAGTATAGAAATCATTAGATTTCGATTGGATTTGAGTGGCATGTTTTGAGATTTGATTGACTAGTTTATAAAATTAATGGTTTACCTCCAAAAGAATTAGTTTGTATTACGCTCAAATTTGATTTGGTTATGAGCCTGGTGCTATAAACGGTTTTATTAAGTTTGGTTGTTACAATCTTGCCCAGATTCGATTTCATTATCATTAGTATGCTAGGACTGGTAAGTATTTTGGGAAGATGCTTGCTGTGTCGTTTGATTGTTTCCGAGTTAAGGATAACGACTCTGTTTCTCTCATGAAAACAATACGCTCGAATAACCTTCGCGCCCAAAATGGGAAATGAACCCGAATCATAACAACTGTGTGAAAATCTTAGCCAATCGATTCGCTCTGGTTCTATTTTGGCAAGTTTGTTCTGTAAGTCGAGTTTAGATTATAATCGATGCTTCGTATTTTAATTTTGTGAAATGAATTGGTCAATCCTTGTTATGATGCGTTTGATTCAAACGATTGTGATAAAAATTGACCGATCTTGTTTGCTCGCTGTGCAAGGATCAACGATCGAAATCTACGACAAATTCTGTATGATCCTGTTACATTTTGGTTATGTGCCAGTTTTGGCTTGAACTCGTTCACAATCTAAATCTTTGGCTATACAGTTATTATGGTAACCCTGTTCGATGTGATGATTTCTCCCGTTGATAAGATGGGTATAACGAAGTTCTTGTGATTTGTTATGTTTTCAACTGAATATCGAAACGATCTCATTCGATTTGTTGAGAAATGATTATGATGTTGTTACATGTGATTTCATTTACCTGACTTGTAACGATAATCGAAACAGAGTATTTCTATCTTTGAATTCAATTAAATGATATGAATCTTTTGCTATATCGTTACAGCTACAATGATCGGAAAATGATTCTGATTGATTGTATCGTATCTCTTGTTTTAACCATCTCATACGATATGTTTTGTTATCAGTTTCAATTGGATATGAAACAATTTTATTACTTTTCAATTATGAATCAAAAGACCCGATTTTGTAGTAATGAAAAAACAGAGTATTCCTATCTCTGTGTTCGGTTCAATCACTTTTGATATTGTTTAATGTTGAATGATAAAATCATTTGAATCTTAAGTGATTCATTTTAAAATGATTATTGGAAGATAATTGGTTTTAATTCTTTTAAAAAGATCTGATTTGATTTCAATTCTGATTCTGTATATTATTTTAGACTAGCTACAGAATCAGATGATTCTGTAGCTAAGTCTGTGGAATCGGGTTTTTTTTGTTTTGCTCATAAAATATCTCTCTAACTCGTTATTTTTGGTCCATTTCAGGTGAATTTGAAATTGCATTGTATTGGATGGACAGTTAGAGGATATTTGAAATATTTTGGTTTCATCTTAGTTTCCTAGTTTAGTTGATTTTGGGAATATCTTCCTAGATTTTGTAAACAGTTTGATATTGTCCACAGGGAGGTTTTACCCTGTGGAAAGACTTATAAATACCTATTATTTTGTAATAAGATGATCCTCATTCGTGGGAGAACAAGGATATGGAATTTTAATACAGACTGAGACAGAATTTGATATTCTGCTACAGCTTTAGCTTTTCATAATATCAATATTTTGTTTTATGTTTATGTGTATCAATTTGCATTTGGTTAATGACTACTTTAGCTATCTTAGTCTTTTTCAAATGATATAATTTAATCAATATAATCCATATCTGATTTCTTCCAGCATATAAAAAACATAGCATTTACTTGATTCAGTTTGTGAATGACAGGTTTCTCTTCTTCATAAGTTGAATTATTAAGTATAAGTTTTGCATAACAGGTTTCCCTCATTGCAGAGATTTATAAATCATATAATTGTTATGATTTTTTATGTCTTGTTTGTCCTATAAACAAACTCAAAGAGCATTGCAGCTATTGTTTACGAGAAGCTTCTGGATTATCCGGTGTGAGTTTCCTTCCTCCGACCAGCTTCGAAGTCATCATACACAGTACAAATTTGGAGCATTTCCAGGTCAGTTTGTCATTTGTTTGTCTAGTATATTCGTTAATACTTTAGTTAGATATATTTGTAATTAGTATATTAGATCGTTTAATTTCAGTAAGTTTTATTTCTTATTTATAAAATTATAAAACCAAAAAAGAAATACCTTTCTCTGTCTTAGGGCAGAAAGAAAATCAGTTTCTCAGGTTTTATTTAAATCTGTGTTTTGTGAATATTGTATATTTTGTAAATAGGTTATATCTCAGATAGTAGTTAAACAGTTAATTAGTTAGTAATTTGTATATATAGATAGTATATTAGTTAGTTTATTTAGTAGTTAGTTTTAATTAGATTAGTGTATTAGTTTGTTTTATTGTTAATTAGTTTAGTTTGTTTTATTAGTTTTAGTTAGTTTAGTTTGTTTTATTAGTTTTAGTTAGATTAGTTAGTTTAGATTAGTTTTCTCTTTGGTTTTCTTAGGACCTTAGAATGGCCAACGAAGCCGCTAAACCTGTCAGGGTGGTTCATTCCAAACGGCTTGGGTTATTAGACAACCCCAGACCGGTTCCACTCTCTCAGTTGACGGACGGTCGATTTAAGTACCTCATCCCAAAGCTTGGAAGGAAGTGATCTTGCATGCAACATGCAACTGGTCATCTCCTTGAGAGACTTGTTTTTCCTTTCATCAACTCCATTCTGTTGTGGAGTGTATGGAACTGTGTGCTGCAACTGGATACCATCTTCACAAAAAATATTATGAACATATTTGTTGATATACTCCCCCCCATTGTCTGTATGGAGGATTTGGATTTTCTTCCTAGTTTTTGTCTCTGCTAGAGCTTTGAAGTCTTTGAGATGCTCAAAAACTTCAGACTTTTGTCTGAGAAAATAAACCCAAGTATAGCATGAGTAATCATCAATAAATGTAAGAACATACCTTGCTTTCCTTATGGATGGATGTGGAAATAGACCCATGAGATCATTGTGAACAAGATCCAAGGAAGAGGAGGCTCTCCTTGCCTTCCCCGTTTCAAACTTCTCTTCAGGATGCTTGCCAAGAATGCATCCTTCGCAGACCCCTTCAGAAAAGTGAATGTCTGGCAAGCCTTTGACCATTCCTTGCTTGGAAAGTTGTTGCATGTACCTAAAGTTTAAATGACCAAATCTCTCATGTCATACTCTACTACTATCATTAGCATGTGTAAGTAGCAAAGATGAGTCATAGTCAATAAACTTAGTGAACTTATAAAACCATGATTTGTGATCTACCTCACCAACTGCAATAATGGAACTGTCATGCATGTCAAGTACAATAACTGAATCTGATGTAAATTCAACCCTTTTACCTATTTGAGTGATATGATAAACTGAGAGCAGATTTAAGTACAGTAACTGAATCTGATGTAAATTCAACCCTTTTACCTGTTTGAGTAATCTGATAAACTGAGAGCAGATTTATAGAAATCTTTGGAAAATGTAAAACATTCTCAAAAATTCCATTAGGAAGTTCCACTCTTCCCTCTCCTGCAACTGCTATTGGAGTATCATCCCCCATGAGAATAGGAGGTCTAGAGCATGAACTCAAAGAAGTAAAAACTTCCTCTTTAGATATCATTTGATGTGATGCACCAAAATCTATAATCCATGAATCAGATCAGGAATTAATTGCAACCAGAACATGATGATTATCTTTCTTAGGCGCATGGTCTTTTTCCTTCTTCTTCTTGGCTCCTTCGAGAAAGAAGTCTCCAAGGTTATTCTTCTGAAGTACCTATGTCATAAGATCGATCTGCTTCTTCCTACATGTGGATTATTCATGATTTGGTTTATTGAAATATGTGCACTGCTTTCCCTTCTTCTTCTTTCCTTTGGAAATTGAAGAATCTTTGGAACCTAAAAAATCCTTGAAGGGTTTGGAATATCCCTCCTTTGACTCTGGATGTAATAGCTCCTTTTGTTTCTGCTTCAATTTCTGATTGGATGACCCTTTTCCATAATTCATGGTGAGTGCATGTGCTTTGGAATCTTTCATGAGTCCCATATGTATGCGTTTTGTCTGCTCTTGTGTGAGAGACTCAATGAACTAAGCCATCGTAGGCATTTTCCAATTTGCGCCCAAAAGGCATCTATCAGAATGGAAATTGGAGACATATAAAACATATTCTAGTCCTATATTGGCAAAGATTGTTAGAATAAGTTGCTTCTCTTATGTATACTTTTCAATGCCACATTCTCCCAATCTCAATAGCAAAGATTTAAATTTAGTAAAAAAACCCTGTATATTATCAAAACTTTTAGGGCCTAAGGTATTCAACTCTACCTCAAGCATATGACCTCGCATCTCATCCTACTTTCCAAAGAGTCCTTCCAAGTTGGTCCAGATCTTGTTTGGATTCTTACATGTGACAACATGAAACCATAAATCAGTGGATATTAACTCAAGAAGTAGTCTTGTGGCCTCATCCTTAGGTTTGCTTATCTGGTCATCTCAAGCATTGATGTAGGCTTTGTTTTTGTCGCCATCATCAAATTATACAGTCCTTTTCTTTTGAGTTGCAATGAGGACTTTGGATTCCATTCAATATAGTTGTATGGTGTGATTATTATCACCAAACTTGATTGAATAATTTGCATCACCTCCATCCCTTCTATCGATTCTAAAAAGATCCTAAAAACCCAAATCGTGGATTCTGAGATATGATTGACAGTGCTATGACAACTATAGATATGATAAAAAGGATATATCTCCTAAAATATGATGTGAGTTTTGGATATTTTTGGTGAGCATAAGAATTCCTATGTTATACATCTCTGGTAAAAATTTCAGCTCGACCCAAATCGCGGATTTCGATATATCACAATTTTACTGCAGAAAACCAATTTTTGGAGGGTTGTTGAATCGTCGCATCCTAGAGAAGGGTAAAGCACGATGATGCTAAATAATCGCACCCTTAGTGAAGAACACAATGAGACGATTGTGAAAAAATGAATCGTGCACCCTAGATGAATAAAACAGTGTGACGACGTCGCACCTTGGCTGTGTATAGGCTGAGAGCAATCGTCACACCCTTCGACAGAGATAGGCCGCAATGATTCCAATCATCGCACCTTTCGATAGGAATAGGCTGCGACGATGGAAGAAAATAGGTTTTCTCAAAGAATCTTTTTCTCTTATTTGGATTGTCTGAGTTTCTCCAAGCAGCTCAGCTTTGATACCATGTCAGTGTTTCATGGAAACCTTCACATGAGACATAGCTAAAGCATACACAAACAAAGCTTATCAAGAAAAGGAAGAGAGATACACAATGAAGAATGAGAATCAATATATATTATGATCTAATTAATGAGTGAGTTATCTTCACCCATATAGGCAATGACATCCTATAATTAGGAATGCATGCATAATAGTGATGGTCTAAAATAAGAAAGTCTAAAATAAATCCCACTGAACTAGTGTTACTCCCACTGAACTAGTGTGCCGAAAATAGAAATTTCTCCAACAGATCCTTTCTTAATGTGACAATCTTTGCTTCCAAATTTCCAATGATCTTGTCTTTTTCTTCTAGCTATTCTTTGAGTGCTTCTTCAATTCTTTTATCTTCTTCTATTTGAACCTTCAAATTTGTGATCATTTGTTCTAGTTCTTGAGTGTCTTCTTTCTTGTCTAGTTCTTCTTGTAGTTTCTTATTTTTCTTCTTTTCTATTCTGATAACTTCTATGGCACACATTAATTCCTCTCGGTAGTCAACTTCTTCCTCTTCAATTTCTTCTTCAACTTCTTCATATTATTCTTCAGCTTCTTCATATTCTTCTTCGGAGTCTTCTTTATCAAAGTCTTCGACTTCCATGAATAGAACTCCTTTTGTCTCACTATCACTGATTTCATCTTCATCTAATGATGAGATGTCTTCTTTGGTGCATAAGTTTTTCTTGAAAACTTTCTTTGTGGTTCTTTTGCCTTTATATGTTTGTTTTCCTTTTGAGTAACCTTCATCATTTCTCTTTTTCTTATAAGGACATTTGTTATCAAAATGACCAATACCATCACAATTAAAACAAATTAAAGGAACCTTACCTCTATACCTACCATCGGTTCCCTTGTTCAGTCTTTTGACAAAGTTGGCCACTTCTTCATAATCTTCCGAGACTTCACTGTTGATGTTGTGTTCTTCTTTTTTCCTTCCCTTTTTCTTTGACTTTTTGGATGATTTGAAGGTTTCTTCTTTTATATCTGGATTTTCCTATTCAATTCTCATTTCACATGCTGTGAAGTTTCCATGTAATTCGTCCATGCTTATTGAGTTTAGATTTGATCTTTCTTCTAGTGCTGATATCTTAGGGTCAAATATCATAGGAAGAGATCTTAGTACTTTTTGAACAATTACAGATTCATTGATTTCTTCTCCCAATCCTATGATTGCATTTACTATTTCATCAACTCATAAAATGTAAGCTGCAATATTCTCATCTTCCTTCATCTTAAGTTGTTCGAACTGACCTCTGTAATTTTGAAGCTTTGTTGCTTTGACTTTTAAATCTCCTTCATAAATATTTTGAAGTTTGTCCCAAATCTCTTTAGCGGATTTACAATGTGCAACTTTGGTGAATATCGTTTCACTAAGACCATTCAAAAGTGCACTTTTGGATTTGGAATTATTTTGACTGAGTTTCATTGCTTTGTCATTTGCTGGTGGAACTACTAGTGTTGTGTATCCATCTACAATTGATTTCCAAATTTCAAATCCTTGTGCATGTATATATTTTTTCATCCTTATGCTCCAAAATGCATACTTCTGTCCATTGAACTGTGGTATTCCATTTTTATACAATTCATTGCTCTCCGTGATCTACCTTTCAGTGGTTAAACTGATTTCTGAAGGAACCTTCTCTGATACCAATTGTTGGATTACTGAGAGGGGGGGTTGAATCAGTAATAGAGAAATTTAATCCTTTTTAACCATATAATCCAAGTGTTATATCAATGTATCATTATCATCCAATAACTACAGAGTAAATAAGCAATGAACAAATGAACAATCATACACAGTACACAGTACACCAATGTTTTACGTGGAAACCCAAAGCGGGAGCAAACCACAGAATGCTTTTTCTTATATGTCTTGAAGAATTACATTCATTGGAAGCACCAAATTCCTTTGTTTTCCAGCTGCAACTGGAAGGAGGCTCCAACCCCCTTGTTTCTCAGGCTACAACCTGAATGAAGCTCCAACTCCCCTATTCTCTAGCTACAACCAGAAGGAGGCTACAACCCCCTATGTTCTCTGGATACAACCGGAAGGTGGCTACAACCACCTGTCCTTGCCCCGTCCAACCGCCCTGAAGTAGAAGTAGAATGATGGAACCACTGTCACACTATCACTGTGAGATATATTGTTGTAAACATGTACAAATAATCATGAACCATGCATCAACCATGCATCAATCTGTACCTCAACCTGTAACCAACCTGTATCATAAACAAGTGCATCAACCATGCACCAACCTATACCAAAAAACCTAGCCAAGAAAGAATAAAGGCAAGGGATAGCCTCATGTCTGGAGAAAGAAATATTCCTGCTACTGAAAAATTGTTTCCCTTTCATCTGCATATCCTCATTGTTAGCACTCTGTAAATTTTGTCCGACTGAATAGACAAACGACAGAGGTAATTGTTTCAACTTACTTTATAGCTAGACACTAGCCTGCTCAACTCAGAGAGGGCTCTCTCATGTCACTTTATATTTCTTTAGCAATCGGTGGCTAGATTTGGTTTGTTTTGGGGGTTTTTAATAAATTTGTTGGCAAGGAAGGGGAGGGACACTCAGGGCTATGGAGTCAAAATTATGAAAGTGAATGAAAACAATGACCAGCTGGTAGAACTCTCTAGAGGATAAAGGATAAATGAGGCGATGAATCTGAGTTGTAAATTGATTTTAATTAGAGTGGTAAGAGGAAGGAGAAAACAAATAATTGCATCAGAGCATTACATAAATGAATTATGAATTAGTTAAGAAGAAATACATAGAGTTTAAATTGATTAAGACGAGAGCATCAAAAGACTTTCTGGGATTTTAACTATCCAATTTAAACAGATGAAAATGTAAATGGAATAAAAGATCACAAGAAATACATACAATGAAGGAAGACAAAACTCATATCACCACCATTAGAATTTTTTCATAGAGACTTCAAAAGCTTCTGCATGTATATTCAATTCAGCTCCAGAAAATTACAATAGAGTTTAGAAACAACAAAAAGGTGCCCTTGCACTTCCGCCAACGTTAATTCATTCAGAATTTCTAGTACTTATACAATTCGATTACAAGGGTTGAAACTGAAATGTTTCAACTTCTAAAACTGACTATAATAATTGCAACTAACAGTCTCGGAATATGAACCGATTTAAAATTATTACACAAAAAATGTTTCATAAAATAGGGGCGGATCTCTTTGACTGCTCGACTTCCTTTGTGCCATTTGTCCTGCTGCGACCTCTTGTCAAATTTGTCAATTTGGTGACACCTAGAGGTTACTTAATGGGCCCTGGAAAACTACATTTCATCCTACCCAGTCGCACGATTTCCTTCCACTGTGAGTCAGAAGGAATTTCGTAATCCATCATTTCCTTTATCAGAATCTCTAGGTCAATGCAAGTAGGATAAGACATAGTTGGCAGCTCGATCTTCACTGTTTTGAACTGATTCAAAATTTCAAAGTCTGCGGCCAAGTGTTCCACCAAACTGGTTCCCTTCAGGTTCTCTTCCAGGACTTCAAACATTGAATGATCCATTCTGCACTGAGTGAGGAGAGAATTGTATTCTTCTTGATTGTATAATTTCCCTTTACCATACCAAAATGGTGGGAGGCCCTTGATAAACAATTTTTCAAATGTATCCCTAACCTCTTGTATAATCTGTTCCATTTGGATAGCTTTGGTTTGAACCAACTTGAGAAAATTGTGCTTAGCGATGATCCTCGTGGACCTAAATTATTCAACATGACCTTTTCTTCTCGCGAGTACTATTATGCACACCAGCTTATGAACTCTAGGAAAGGGAACGCAACTTTGACAGCGTAAGGGGTTATGGAGGCTTGGGTCACTTCAAGGAAAGGTATTCATTTCCCAACATTGTCTAACAGGTTGGCTCTGGATATGGAAATGGGTGAGATGGTTATTTTTGTGAATTAGCAAAGGATGCACGAGTCTGGTTCACTGTTGAGCTTCAATTTTGATTGGAGCATTTGTGCCAAATTTCAAACGTTCGAATGATTTAAATATCGTAAAATAATGACCAGGGCCCTCCTTTTATACGCACTTTTTGATATCAGGGGCAAGGCAAAGAGGTTTTGGGTAGACTTATTTTCGCCTCGATATGATTCTGGTGGTGCCACGTGTCTGCGAAGTGAGACCATGGTATTTTCCCCGGCCCATTCTCAAGTTATTAACCTTCACGCTACTTCATCGCCCGATATGTCTCTTAACCGTCGATATGGGCTGCTCGAGATCTATGACCCGTTGGGCTCCATCAACTTCCACGCCTCCGCTATATTGTCCGTTCTTCGCTATATGTAACCTGGTCCTCCAAAATATCATGCCTCCACCATGATGTAGCCCTCACTAAATCTGAAACTTGGATTCCATCTAAGAATGTTATGGTGATAACATAGGCTCCAACTAGGGGTGCTATCCACTCTGTGACGTAGAAAATAACTGTAGACCTAGTGCCTACCCATTGGGTTGTGACTTATTCATGTGATCTGAATCCATTGGTCTTTATTCAAAAACTCAAAATTGACCCAGCATAGCTCAGGGCCTTCACCTTAGGCTTCAACTATGCTTCTTTTATTCTGACTTCTTTATGCAAAAAGAAGAAACGTAAAAATGATTATGTACAATGAATGGGAGGGGTGATGGTTGTTTAAAAAATGTAATGTTTGAGGAACCTGCCACTCACATGTCCTCCTCCAATGATATCTCCATTAGTCTCTTGTAGTAAGTAGGCATTACTCCCACATTATGCTGCAATATCGAATGGTCCCAACCAGAGATGGTCAAACTGTTGAAATTACTAAGGCAACTGAGAGGGGGGGTGAATCAGTTGTTACTGTGCTTAAACAATATTAAGTCTATTAATCCATTTTTAATCTTTCATCAAGTGACCATCAATATTATACATAATATGAACAACATAAATAATGAGAATCAATCACACATAAGATATACACAGAGACAGATTTTCACGCAGAAACCCATAAAGGGAGAAAACCTCTTCTTCTTCGAAATGATAGGAAGTCTTTTAAGTTTTGTACATCATCTATGTTTGAGCACCAACTCAAAGTGAGGCTACTGCCTCTATTTTACAAGCTCCAACTTGTTGAGAGCACCAACTCTCTGGTTTCTCTAGCACCGACTAGAAGGAAGCACCAACTCCCTAAGTGTTCCAGCACCGACTGGATGGAAGCACCTACTTCCACTTATACAAGCACCAACTTGTTTGAGAGCACCAACTCTATGGTTTCTCTAGCACCCACTAGAAGGAAGCACCAACTCCCTGAGTGTTCCATCACCTACTTCCACTTATACAAGAACCAACTTGCATATAGAAAACTCTGTGTTTTCCCAAGCACCACCCTGCCACCCTGTTTTCTAGCCACAACTAGATGGAAGCTACAACTCCCAATATTCAAGCACCAACTCGAATATTAGAGGACCATAGTCCTCCCTAGCACCACCCTACCTCCTTGATTATAAATAAATGATTGAATAACCAACAACATAGATAAATCGATTCTTACCACTTCTTCTCTGCTCTGTAAATCTAGTATGCTTCTAACTGTTTTGCAATTCTTATCTTCCTCTGTCTGTTCTTCAATTCTTCTCTGCTTCAAGCTGTTCTACAATTCTACTCTTGCTTCTATCTATTCCTCATCTATTACTCATCTCTGAGTTTTATCTCACACTGCGCATATTGTCGGTCTCACATTGCGCATACTGTAATTTTCCTTTTCTTACAGTTCAACTCATTTTTCATTCAGAATGACCAACAACACACAGTCACTACGTGTTTCCTTTTATATTCTACAACCCATTCGGTTACCCCTCAAATCCCTAGAACAACGCTTCAGCAACTGAAATGCCAACCATCCAAGAACCATGATTCGGTTCTTCTAACTGAATCGTAACTGAACAATTAATCATGAAGAGCAACAGTAGCCCTTCGATCATATTTCCAATTATCCAACACCATTGGATTACAAGCACAGGGTCTCGCGTTGATTTCGCCATTTCACATTTCGGCATTTCGGCATTCCTGTGATGAAGAGTCTCGACTCTTCATGTTACGATCCATGAAAAGGAGCTTAGCTTGGTGCTAGCTCCTCCCTCTCACATGACCACTAATAGTGACCACAGCCTACACCAAAAGGTGTTTTTCCCTTCGAGTCATCGTGACTCCAACATTATAAAATTCATGATCACAAAATATCTGAAGTGATAGGATGGTTCACATAACCCAATAAGATGGACGGTTGACGGGATTTCGGAGTTTTTCCTTTCGGGTTTTCGAGAGTCACAATAGTCCCTTTCGGCATTTCGGAGTTTGAGACTTCATGATGGTGGAGTTTCTGCTTGCTATGTAAAAACCTTGAAATATAAAGTTTTTATGTGACGTAAACCTGCTGACGTCACACGTGGATTGGCATGTGTCGAATAGTTGCCACGTGTCACTCTGATTCGTGACTTACATGTGCCTGAAATGTTGAATCAACTTGACACTTGTCATTGCCTAATTTTGCCATGTGTCCTTAGCTGACGTGGTTTGTTGATGTTTTTGTTTCGGGATTTCGGGGTTCGCTACTTCAAAGGTTAAAGTTCCTTTGATCTTTGATTTCCCGGTCTGCTAAACTCCAAAATGGAGTCTTTGTTGATGCTCTGATCTTTTTCATTTCACGATTTCATCATTACTTCCATGAGTGTCCTTGACACCTCCAACTCCCGATATTCGAAACTCCAAAATGGAGATTAAGTCGTGGTTTCGCATTTTGCGATTTTCTGTCGTGAGTTGCTTCCTTGACTCCTCCAACTCCCGGTATCCAAAACTCTGAAATGGAGTTTACGCTTCTGATCTTTCCATGCGATCATCATTGCGCTGCTGGTCTTGCCACTTTCTCTTGTTCATCATCGTCGGGATGAGCTTGCCATCAATGACAAACAAATACTCTGCCTTTTGTCTGTCTATAATAAATATGCCAATAATCTCCCCCTTTGGCATTGATGGCAACCTTGAAGACACTACTCATAGCATCCTTATCTGATATTTCCATGCGATCATCGTTGCGTTGTTGGTCTTGCCACTTTCTCTTGTTCGTCATTGTCGAGTTGAGCTTGCCATCAATGAAAAACAAATACTCTACCTTCTGTCTGCCCATAATAAATATGCCAACAATCTCCCCCTTTAGCATTGATGGAAACCTTGAAGACACTACTCATAGCATCCTTACCATTACATTTTCTCCCCCTTTGACATCAATTTCAAAGAAGTAACATGCTCCCCCTGAGTTGTTGCAGTAAATACTCCCCCTATCAACTATGAGCAACTTAGAAATACAACAGATATTCAAATAAGTACTCCCCCTCATCAAGTGAACAAATTAGACGAAAGAAGTTATAACCCCCAACTTTTGACGAAGATATCCAAAAGGGGTCGTTGCTGACGGTTTAGTAAAGATATCAGCTATATGTTCTGTGGAAGGAATATAATTCAGCTGAACAATTCTGTTTGTAACTTGTTCTCTAAGAAAATGGTATTTTATTGGTATGTGCTTAGATTTTTAATGAAGTACAGGATTCTTAGAGAGACTGATGGCACTGGTGTTATCACAATGAAGTGGAATGGGATCAGTGTAAGTTACCTTCAAATCTGCAAGAGTTTTATCATCCATAAAATCTGAGTGCAACAAGTAGCAACAGCAATGTACTCTGCTTCTGTAGTTGATAAGGAAATAGATCCCTGCTTCTTACTAATCCATGCTACCAACGAGTCACCCAGGAAGAAGGCACCTCCACTGGTGCTCTTTCTCTCATCCACACAATTTGCCCAATCTGCATCTGAATAAGCAGTTAACTGAAAATTCTGATTTCTGGGATACCACAGACCATAAGTCATTGTTCCCTTCAAGTATTTGAATATCCTTGTGACAGCTACCAAGTGACGTTGTTTAGGAGCTGACTGATAACGACCTACCATTCCAACAACTTTCATTATATCAGGACGGGATGTTGTGTTGTACAGAAGACTGCCTATCATTGATCGGTATGTCCTTTGATCAACATCGGGTGACATATCATCTTTACTGAGCTTGCAACCAACCACCATAGGTGTACTAACAGGAGAGGAATCCTCCATCTGAAATTTCTTCAACATCTCATTCAAATATTTTTCTTGAGAGATAAATATTCCTGCATAACTCTAATTTACTTGTAAACCAAGAAAATATGACAGTTCTCCTATCATGGACACTCAAACTCTGTTTGCATAGAGTTAGCAAACCAATGGACAGATGATTCATTAGTACAACCAAAAATAATATCATCTACATAAACCAAAACAACTAGTAAATTATCACCTTCGGACTTAATGTAGAGATTGTTGTCAACAGTACCTTTCTTGAACCCTTTGTATTGTAAAAATTTGTCCAGTCTATAATACCAAGCTCGTGGTGCTTGTTTCGGTCCATATAAGGCCTTCTTCAGCTTGCAAACATAATTAGGATTATCTTTCAATGAGAATCCTTCAGGCTGCTCCATATATACTTCTTCCTCTAGATCTCCATTAAGAAAAGTTGACTTAACATCCATCTAATACACTTTAAAGTTCTTATGACATGAATATGCAAGGAACATTCTGATGGCCTCCAATCTTGCCACTGGTGCAAAAGTTTCATCAAAGTCCTAACCTTCAACTTGTGCATACTCTTTACAGACCAATATGGCTTTATTTCTAACAACTTGTCCTTTTTCATTCATTTTATTCTTGAACACCCATTTGGAACCTATTACATTCTTATCTTCAAGTCTAGGGACAAGCTCCCGAGTATTGTTCTTCTCAATCTGATCAAGCTCTTTATTCATAGCTCTAATCCAATCATCACGCTGGCTGGCTTCATCAAAAAAATTTGGTTCGGTCATAGATAAAAAAGCAACATGAGATTGTTCTGAGTCTTTAATCAATTTCCTTCTTGTCTGAACTCCTTTATTTAAATCTCCAATTATCTGATTTTTAGGATGATTCTTTCTAACAATTATGAGAGGTGATTTTGCTTCTTTCTGTTGATTTGTGTCAGTTGGAGTATTTGTATCTTCATCTGATTTAGATTCTTCTCTTTCTGATCCTTGGACCTGTTCATCTTCGTATTCAACTATATCTTATGTGCTTGGATCAGCACTGCTTACATTTCTGACCAGGATTTCTTCATCAAATTTTATGTCTATACAATCAACCAGTTTATGTAGACTCTTATTTTAACATATGTATCCTTTATTGTTTGTAGCATAACCCAAGAAGATACCTTCATCAGCCCTGTCATCATATTTGCCAATATTTTCATCATTATTCTTAATGTCACATTTACTCCCAAAGACTTTAAAATGCTTGATTGAAGCAGGTCTTCCAAACCATAGTTCATAAGGAGTCTTGTCACTGTGTGGTATGAGATGTGCTTTGTTAAGGATATGAACAGCTGTATGAATTACTTCCACCCAATATGTCTGAGGTATATTTATTTCATTCATCATTGATCTTGCCATTTGTTGTACTGATCTATTCTTCCTCTCAACAACTCCATTTTGTTGTGGAGTCCTTGGAATTGTGTACTCTCTTTTGATTCCATGTTTATCATAGAATTATTTGAAGTTCCATGAGCTAAACTCTCCTCCTCTATCAGACCTTACTGCCTTCAATCTTTTTCCTGTTTGATTCTTAGTTAGAGCCTTAAACACTTTGAATTTTTCAAATGCTTCAGATTTTTCCTTCAAAAAGGCAACCCATGTTAGTCTAGAATAATCATCAAT
>ML801408.1:47607-62180 GCA_009831015.1 Picea engelmannii | reverse complement strand
GAGGAGCCTGCAAATTTTTCAACACAAAGATGATGTCTACATACCATGCTAAGTTAAGAAATTTATGGGATATTTGATGAGTCTTTTCTTCTTCTACGCCTTCTGATAGGTTTGCAATGAAATTTATTCCTAAGAGTTCACAATTTGTCTATGCCATTAGCTTTGCAAGCCCCTGTCCCTTGATCAACTTGGTGGGTTTGATCTCAAGGTCATATTCTAATAGTACTTCTATCCATTTACCCTCTTTCATTTAGGGTCAGGTTGGGTCAAGATGTCTTTCACTGAGCTGTTGGGTACATAAGCAGTAGTATGGGAATGCAGGATGTAAACTCTGAATTCTTTCAATGCCTTGACTAGAGCATACGCTTTCTTTTCCATGATGTCATACTTCAAAGGAGCATCCCTCAATGTCTTGTTGTAATATGCTATGGGCTTCTCAAAATTTGGTCATCTTTCTAGAGTAAAACACCAGCGATTGTGTGTTCTGAGGTGAAAGAGGACAATATGAAATCCTTTTCAAAATTGGGACTGGCCGGTACAGGATCCTTAGTCAATGGCACCTTGATGTCTTCAAAATATTTTTTGGCCTCAGGAATCCACTTTATTTCATTTCCCTTCTTGAGCATGTTTGTAATATGTTTTATGATTTCGGCCAAATTAGGGATGAATCTTCTCACAAAGTTCACTTTGCCTAGGAAATATTGTACCTCCTTTTTACTTCTGGGTATGCCAAATTTTAAAATCCCTTCAACTCTGTTGGGGTCTACCTTTATCCCTTCTTTTGAAATAATGTGACCCTACAACTTTCCTTCTTCCATGGAAAAATTTGACTTCTTAGTATTCAATGAGATTCCAAACTTTCTACACTTTTGAAATGCCCTTCTAAGATGCTTGAGGTGTTCCTCATCTGAGGTAGAATACACAATGATGTCATCAAGGTATATAACAATGAATTTGTCCTTTTCATCAGCAAAAGCTATGTCCGTAGATCTTTAAAACGTTTTGCCTTCATTCATAATCCTGAAAGGCATCTTGGCATACATGAATGTTCCCCAGGGTGTGGTAAATGTCGTCTTTTCTTGATCGTCAGGGTGCACCATAACCTGATTGTACCCTGAGAAGCCATCTAACATTGACATTTTCTGAGAACCCACCACCTTCTGTAAAATATGATCCATCTTAGGTAATGGGTAATTGTCTTTTAGAGATACTTTGTTCAGATTCCTGAAATCCACACACAACCAGATTTCTCCACTCTTCTTTCTGATTGGCACTAGATTCGCCACCCATTTAGAAAATCTCATGGACACTATGATTTTGGCTTCAAATAGTTTATTTACTTCTTTCTCAATCAAAGAAAGCAGTAAAGGATTTATCCTCCTTAATTTATGTTTGAAAGGTTTATGATCTTCTTTGATTGGGATCACATGTTGGATTATACTGGTGTCATAAAATTTCAAGTCATTGTAGCTTTGGGAAAAAACATCAGGGAACTCTTTCATCAATTTGATATATCTCTCCTTGACTTCGGGGCTAATATTTTTGGACAACTTAACGATCTTTGGATCCTCTGGAGTCCCAATATTGCAATCTTCCACATCCCCTTCATTTACTATAATCTTTGGACTTTTGGCCACGTCATTATTATCAAAGAGTTTCTCCAATGGGACTAGACCCTTGGGAATGATGTTTCTTTTTAGCTGAACAATATCTTTGCCTGCAATCTGATTGTCAAAATACCCCTCTTTTGTGAAAGCATTTGCATCCACCTCGTCATCGCAGCATTCATCATCAATGTTCAAATTTTTGAATTCATTCTCCATCTTGAGGAAGCTTTCTATATGTTTGTCGTCCTCGAAAACTTGTCAGTGCTTCATATTATCCGGTATTACCGGCCTGTACTTGACCTCAACTTGGTAGTTTTTTTCAGGGAAAATTGGAAATTTGAAAACTGTTGTTGAAGTAGCCAAGGCATTAGCAACCTTATTCTGTTATCTTGGGATTGTTGAAAGATTACACTCTGGAAACTTCTCAAGGAGGTCTAGTACCAAATTCCTATAAGCCCTCAATATGGGGTGTTTTTCCTTGTATATTCCTTTGATTTTATTTATAATTATCTCAGAATCTCCATGTACAGAAATTACATTGGCACCCAATTCTTTCAAGACTTTTAACCCCAATATTAATGCTTCATATTCGTCCATGTTGTTCGTGCATTCAAAAACAAGTTTATAAGAACATAATTTTGAATCTCCTTTGGGATGATTGATCTAAACACCAGATCCCGCTCCTTCTCTGCAGGCAGCTCCATCAAAACTCATCTTCCTTATCTGATCTTCTACTTAGTCCTGCTGCTTTGAATACTCCTCAATCTGTTTATCATATTTCTTAGTCACATCATTTTTTTGTTCTTCTTCTCCGCAACACAGGTCATTGAAGAAAATGGAAGATCCCAACTCGGTTTCTACAAAGTAGATGGGGTGATTACTTGGTTGTGACTTGTTGTTGACCATGTATTTGAGAAAAACTTCTCTTAACAACCTTATGTCCTGACAAAAAATAGGGATGGTGGCATATGACATGTCCATTTGGAGGGTTCCTTTTAATTTTGCAGCCCAAGACCTTGACAATAGCATGCCAAATTTGGGAGGGATGTCAGCCACTACTACATCGATGAACATGTTTTTTGCTAGAATTTGTGACAAAGATACCACCAGATCTTTAATACGACCTAGGCATTTCACCTTCCTAGAATCGAAAGAGAACGGGTCTTTGTAAGGCCTAGTGATGTCCAAGCCTAGTTGGTCCATGACCACTTTGGGGATTAGGTTATGAGATGCCCCTGAATCTAACATGGAATTGTGTAGAGTCATATCATGGACTTTTAGGCTAACATAGAAAGGGGGAACTTCTTCGTTATCACCATTTTCTTCTACTCTTGGTCCGAATAAGATGGCAAGGTGGTCATATTATATGTTTATGGTATCAGAATCTTGTTCGGTCTTAAGCATCTTGATGATCTGATTTCTATATTCATTATTCTTGATTAATTCATTAAATGGTACAGAAATTTTGATCTTATCCATCTCACTTTAAAAATTAAAAGAGGATGAGGTCTTCTCTACCTATTTGGTGACCGTTTCTTTCCTTGCCTCCAATATTCTCTTCCGGGGTTCTTCTTTCTGCTTTCCTTTGTCCACAGTACCCTTTGCAGTAGAATGTTTCGCAACAAAGTCCTTTGTAGCTGAATCCTTTGCAGTATAATCTTTTTTGGGCTGACTTGAAGAAGGTATGTTACTCTGAGCTTCTTTGGTGGGGTTTCCCTTTGGAGGATTTCCCTTTGGAGGGTTTGGAGGTACCCTTTGATTTTGAAGGTTGTATTGTCTTTGGAATTGCAAGATGGAATTTTGCAATCATGTCTAGTCATATTTTGTTTCCACTAACAGCCTTTCCTCCTCAACTTGCAAAAAGATCTCACTTGCATCCATGAACTGGTCATGTTCTTGTTTAGTCAAAAACACTTATGTTTATTTATCATCAGAGCAGTTCATGTTGTCTTCAAAATATCCATCATAATTTTCATCTGTATAATTATTTTGAAAAGGAGGCCTTATTTGTTGATCCCCCTGATTTCCTTGATATCCTTGATTTCCTTGATTTCCCTGATTCGCCTGATCTGCTTGATTTTCTTGGTTCCCCTTATTTCCCGGATTCCTTTGCTCTCCTTCTCTAATTTGTGGGATCATTGGTCTCCTCAAATTTCTGGGTGGACCATCAGTCTTTTCTCTGGGGTTAGACCTATTACCTAGAGACATTCTTTCCATCATTGTCTCCATGTTTCTCATCATTGCTTCAAACCTTTCTTCTAATGTTTGTGATGTTGAAGGTTGTTCTTTATCTTGAGTTATGTTTATGTCCCTTCCAAAGTTAGTTTTCATATTCCCTGAAGCCATTAGGTTCGCTTCAACTTCTATGGCATTAGTCATCATATCATCCAATGTGGAAGATCTTCGTTCTCTTAATAATAAAGCAAAGTCACTTTCAAAAGAATCATCATATTTGAGTTGAGCATCTTTAGGGGGGGGGGGGTTACCTCAGCAGGAATCACAATATAGACCTTCATGAATCTAGCTGAAAACTCCTGCACTGTTGCGTCAGGTGATCTCTTCATGTTGTTGTACTGGGTCAACAACTGAAGGGGATTTTTCTTATCTCCCCATTTTGCAAGGAAGCTTGTTTCAAAGGCCTCTAAATCAGTGATACTAGCTGGTGGAAGGGCTCTGAACCACTTACTCACTTCTCCTGCAAGACTTCGTGTAAACAGCCTCATTTTCACATCTTCAAAGTCTACCTCTGCCAAGTCTATGAAATCATTAAACCAATATAGATGCTTCTGAGCTGATATATTACCTTCAACATCATATAGTTTGATCCTTAGGTTATAATCTTGAGGTAGATCATGTAGTTGAGTAGGCAGTATGAGCGAAAAAAATCTAGTTTCCATAGTTGTTGTGAGGGGTCAGAGTGGTTGTTGGTTTTGCATGGGGATAACTATAGGCCTGGTAGATGCGGCTAAAATCAAATCTTGGAATCTCTTTTCGTCAAAGATGGTCTCTCTCAAACAAGATTCAGATTTAGTTCTAAATAGGGTTTGCTCAAATTTCACATCAAATTCGAGGTCTTCAATGCTAGTCACTCCGTCCTTGGGCAAGGACAAATATTGGTCTGGACGCAACACTGGGGTTACTGGCTTTTCTCTTATTTTATGTATAATATTTTCAGGGTCGGAAATGGGGATTGTAGCTTCTGGGTCTGGGTTGCTCCTGGTGTGAATTTTCTTGGGAGACAAGGTTTCTATCTCACACTGTTTGGTGCAACTAGTATTTTGGTAATGGAGTCACCAGGGAAAAAATAATCTCAGCCAATAAGGTATTTGATCCACTGTCACCCTCGAGGATCAAACTAAATTTTTAAAGTCATTTTTCCCAGGGAAGATTTTTCAATTTTGTCCCCGGCAGTGGTGCCAGAATGTTAGCACTCTATAAATTTTGTCCGAATGAATAGACAAATGACAGAGGTGATTGTTTCAACCTACTTTAGAGCTGGGTACTAGCCTGATCAACTCAGAGAGGGCTCTCTCGTGTCACTTGATATTTCTTTAGCAATCGGTGGATAGATTTGGTTTGTTTTGGGGTTTTTTTATAAAGTTGTTGGCAAGGAAGGGGAGGGACACTCAAGGCTATGGTATCAAAATTCTGAAAGTGAATGAAAACAATAACTAGTCAGTAGAACTCTCTAGAGGATGAAGGCTAAATGAGGCAATGAATTTGAGTTGTAAATTGAGTTTAATTAGAGTGGTAAGAGGAAGGAGAAAATAAATAACTGCATTTGAGCATTATGGAAATTAATTATGAATTAGTTAACAAGAAATACATACAGTTTAAATTGTTAAAGCCGAGAGGGTCACCAGAAGAATTCAGGGATTTTAACTCTCC
This sequence comes from Picea engelmannii, assembly GCA_009831015.1. Lineage (NCBI taxonomy): Eukaryota > Viridiplantae > Streptophyta > Pinopsida > Pinales > Pinaceae > Picea > Picea engelmannii. Next base: position 56,685 of record ML801408.1, on the reverse strand, counting down.
AATTTAAATAGATGAAAAATGTAAATGGAATAAAATATCACAAGAAATACATACAATGAAGGAAGACAAAACTCATATCACCACCATTAGAATCTTTTCATAAAGACTTCAAAATCTTCTACATGTATATTCAATTCAGCTCCAGAAAATTACAATAGAGTTTAGAAACAACAAAAAGGTTCCCTTGCACTTCTACCAATGTTAATTCATTCATAATTTATAGTACTTATACAATTCAATTATAAGGGTTGAAACCGAAACGTTTCAGCTTCTAAAACTGACTATAATAATTTCAACTTACAGTGTCGGCATATCAACTGATTTACAATGATTACACAAAAAAAATTTCATAAACTAGGGGCGGATCTCTCTAACTGCTCGGCTTCCTTTGTGCCATTTTTCCTACTACGAACTCCTGTCGAACTTGCCAATTTGGTGACACCTGGAGGTTACTTACTGGTCCCTGAAAAACTGCATTTCATCCTACCCAATTGCACGATCTCCTTCCACTGTGAGTCAGAAGGAATCTCGTAATCCATCATTTCCTTTATCAAAATCTCCAGGTCAATGAAAGTAGCATAAGACATAGTTGGAAGCTCGGTCTTCACTGTTTTGAACTGATTCAAACTCCAGCCAAGTGTTCCACCAAACTGGGTCCCTTCAGGTTCTCTTCTAGGCCTTCAAATATTGAATGATCCATTATGCTCTGAGTGAGGAGAGAATTGTATTCTTATTGATTGTATAAGTTCCCTTTACCATACCAAAATGGTGGGAGGCCCTTGATAAACAATTGTTCAAATGTATCCCTAAAATCTTGTATACTCGGTTCCATTTGCATAGCTTTGGTTTGAACCGACTTGAGCAAATTGTGCTTAGAGATGATGCCCCTTTCCCTAACTTATTAAACATGACCATTTCTTCTCGCGAGTATTGTTCTGCACACCCACTTATGAACTCTAGGAAATGGAATGCGACTTCGACAGTGTAAGGGGTTATGGAGGCTTGGGCCGCTTCGAGGAAAGGTATTTGTTTCCCAACATTGTCTAATAGGTTGGCTCTGGATATGGAAATGGGTGAGACGGTTATTTTTGTGAATTAGCGGAGGATGCATGAGTCTGGTTCATTGTTGAGCTTTAGTTTCGAATTGACTGTTTGCACCAATTTTCAAACGTTCGACTGATTTGAAATATCGTAAAATAATGACCGGGGCCCTCCTTTTATACGTGTTTTTCGATATCGGGGGTGAGGAAAATTGGTTTTGGGTAGATCGTTTTTCACCCCAATATGCTTCTGGTAGCACCACATGTCTGCGAAGTGATACCACGGTATTTTCCCTGGCCCTCTCTCGAGTTATTAACCTTCACGCTACTTCATCGCCCGATATGTCTCTTGACAGTCGATCTAGGTTGCTCGAGATCTACAGCCCGCTGGGCCCCATCAACTTCCATGCCTCCACTATATTGGCCCTTCTCCACTATATGTAACCTGGTCCTCCAAAATATCATGCCTCCACCCTGATGTAGCCCTCACTAAATATGAAACTTGGATTCCATCTTAAGAATTTTATGGTGATAACACTCACAAAATGCCTTAGTAAGAAAATACTCTCACTCTGTAACGTGAGTATTTGACTACTACGGGATGACCACGACCTTGTATCGATCAAAATATGAGCACAAAGGTGGTTATAAATCTTCATAGAATAGATATGAACCCACAAAAGGGTATGAATCACAATTCCCAATGGATGACCGAAAGTCATCATCAATATATGGTGACAAGTCATCCTCAAATGGATGAAATAAATATGTGACCATACCATCACTGGGATGCCAAAAATATGAATCATATGCACATGAAGAACATCTCTTTGAATATGATAATTCAACTCCCTTTGCATGAGAACTACCGTCTATGTCATAAATGGGATCTCTATCAAAAATGAAGTAACCCACATCCCATGTATGTCTACCAACCTGTATAAAATCATGAATGTGTTGACCAACCATGTCGGAGAGGTTCTTCATAAAGACATATGCATCATTTGGACTAGTAACTTCTTCATCTTCACATGTAGGAGGAAAACAAGGTTGAGCAAGTCCATCTTCATCAAGCAAGAGAATGTATATTGATATCTCATCTGGATTTTCAGTACATGGCACTTCATTAGAATTCTCTTTCTCTTTTTGGACAAGCCCCTCTAGCACCTATTCATCACAAGGGGCTTGATCCTTAATGTGGAGTGCTTCATCTGATTGTTCTTGGGAGGATCAAAAAGAAAAATATTATCTTCATCGTAGGCTTATGTTTGGTAAGGATCATGCACTTCGTTGGATTCTTCCTCTTTGTAGAGATTTCCTTCAAAGTAAATTAGCCTCAAATGCTCAATCGGATACAAAGGAAACATCATTTCCTGAAAATCATTCTCAAGGTCCTAAACCATATCTTCAAATTGTTGGGACTTCGGTTCATTGTGTGTAAGGAATTCTCGAATGAAGATAGTTAAGTCCTTTGAGATGTAAGCATGCTTGATCAAATTCCTTTGTTTCTTCTCCAAGGATGCCAAGAACAATTGCGTTAGAACATCATCATGGATTATATGGTACCAATAAATGTATTCATTAAACTTGAAAACATGTTTAACGGGCGAACATGGATTACCATCATAAACTTCCATGTTTAAATGGTGGAGTCGCCATATGAACTTTATGAAAATCTCATCAAAAGGAAAACGGAAAGGGAACTTCCCTCAAATGGAGTTTCCAAGCAATCTATGGGGAAAGGCTTCAGGAATAACTTGTCAAAGTGTCATTAGGGAACGAAAGAGGATTCAAAATACTCCTCAGTAATGATGCCAAAATGTTATCACACGGATTGTAGGTTGGGTAAAGCTCGACCCAATATACAAAGGTGGGACAACTATGGGAATACCTACCCACTGTCACCTTAGATAGGTACTCCCCTCGCTTTAGCGAAGGATAAATCCTACACAAGGGGGGAATCCCAGTAACCCTAAGGGGAAATGAGATGGAAATTGGAGTAATGGAAGGTGATGCCCCTATAGTTCAAAGTAATAAGTGAATATGGCTTGAATGAAAGTCTTGTTGGTAAGGGTAGGTTTCCAAAGTGTAGTGTACCTATAGAAGAGTATGATACCTGCTGAAGACAAGACAAAATGAAGAGATACAAGCCAAAATATCCAATGGGAAATCAAGTGAAGATTGTTTTCCTATATTGCAGTAGTAAACAAGAATATATATAAAAAAGAATAAGAGCTACTTACTACTAAATTAACCATCAAAATTATCAAATAGTTATTGGGCAATGAATCACTAAGCAAGTAGATAACTTTCCAATATTTAAGCATAAACTTTGATGGTGAAATAGGGATGCTAAATAAAGTTATCAGTAAAGTATTTTCTATCACATATTTTTGCAAGGGGATTGTTTTCCTTTGAAGTTGGTTATTGGGTGACCAAATACGAAAGAAGTGGGCTTTAAAAAAAACCCACAAATGTTTTTCATCCAAAGTCGGGGCACGATTGTGCAAAGGCGCACACATACCTGGTCGGCAAAAATCCATCAAGCACAGGCTCAGTCTTGTCCATTGGATACATTAGACAAATCAGATCGGCGGTTCGTGGGTATTCGGGATCCGAAAGTTGCTCGAATTTTAGTGTCAGGGCAAAGGCATGAGATCAAGGGACGAGCAAAGTTTTAATCTAGACCATTGGATTTATTTTTCGCAGTTTCATAGAATGAAAGGTGAAAGGGCAGAGTCATGAGGACTCGTGAAATGTGAACTTGCAAAATGATTTGGATCGTCCAAACCAGAGGTGCACGGGGCAGAAGATAAGCGAAATTTCAATTTTGAGAGTCGTAGGTCTCAGCATGGAGCAAGACGCAAGTTCCCGAAACGTGAAATCGTGAAGTGCCCAGGAGTTGGGCCCGAGGCCACATAGGAGGTGGGCCCAAGGAAAAAGGGTAAGCACCCAGTGCATGATTGGTGACCCAAGTTTTCAAGGAAGCAATTGCGGTCGTCCGATGCATAGCAGATCCAACTATCGATCTGAATAGGGCCATTTCGCAATATCGGGTATCGGGAGATTGTAGTCATGCGATGTGAAAACCCCTAAAATGTGAAATCGTGATGCACCCAGGAGTTAGGCCCATGGTCACAACCCGAGGTCATATGGAAAATGGGTCCAAGAGGAAAGGTTGGCGCCCATAGCGTAGAGCCAGCCAAGGTGGAGTTCTGGGGAAGAAATTGCAATCGTCGGATGCAAAGAAGATCCAGTCGTCCATATGAGTCAGTCGATTTCGCAATATCGGGTATTGGGAGATTTTAGTCAAGTGATGTGAGGGCCACCGAAATGTGAAATCGCGATGCGCCCAGGAGTTGGGACCATGGTCATGGCACAAGGTCAATTAAGAAGATCTCCAAATGTGAAACTGACTCAACATTATCAGATTTTTCATTTTCCATAAGCGGGTTTGAAATTGATGAGAAGACTGTTAATAATATGGTTGAGAACTTGTTTATCTCCTCGTTCAACCACATTCAGAGATTCTATTGGAGGTTATGCAGGGAGATAAAACTATAAATTCAACTGTCCCTTAAAAGCGCCAGCGTCGATCGATCCAAACCAACACATCTGGATTTTGAAGGTGGTTGTGTGATGCAATTTGCATTTATCTGGTAGTTGTTGGCAATTAATGAAGATTTTTATTGGCACAATGGGATTACAAGCTGTCAGGATCCAGTATCATGAACACAAGGTTGATTGGGACATGTCTGTTGTGGATCTATGGTCTTGCTGTATTCTTTAAAATAGAACCTAACGCCCTTCATTTTGTTGCAGATAGATTCCATTTCCCAGCGCGCCCGCACATAATTGCACATAAGAAACCAAAGGAAGATATGCTGTCGTGTTTACTAAATCGAGTGATATCATGTTTCTAACAATGGTAGGTAAAGGCGTATGAACGCGCAACAATTTGGAGGGTAGGAAGATGCTAAGTGTTATCAACGCCAGATTGATTGGGATACATTTGTTGTGGATCTAGTATGGTCAATGGACCAAATCCCTCTATCTCTGGTCTTTCCCTGAAAAAGACTCTTCGGTTGAGATTTCTTGCCTGGCAAAAACAATTTTGGGCGAGTAAGGCTTCCTCTCTCTGGTGTTGGTTGCCTGGCAGAAATAATTTTGGTCTGAGACAATTGGAAAGGAGAAAATTCTATCCAACGTCTAATAGCCCAAGTAGAAAAGACAAATATTGAGTGGCCAAAAGTATAGGGCAACCTTCACTGGAAAGAAGGATTTATTGAAATCATGGCTGAATAGAATTTCACCAATTGTTTCAAGATATCTTTTTCACTTTGATTCTAAGGTGGCAGACGTTGTTTCTTCATTGTTGTATATATTGTCACCACCAGCTTTGAGGCATTGTGTCCTTTCATATTCTATGCGGCAGATATTGAGTCACGAGCTTGAGAAGCAGAAAATATTGCGTGAAAGCATCTCTATAAATTCTCGTACAAATGAATTAATTATCTTGCCAAAATAAGCCTCTATCATGGATGAAGTTGAAGCACATGTAGGCAAAGGCAATCTTGATGTTAGAAGTCCTCAACTACAGGGAGATACTTTATTTTTCATTCCAAGCTTTACACCTGACTTCTCTCTCTGCACACGACCTGTGGATTACCTGGGCATTGCCATGATCAAGTGATCCAAACCTCAGTGAAATCTGGCCTGAAATTGCAGCTAATGGAAGCATCAAGAATTGGCCTGCAAAAAGCGAGCTTGGCATACCAGCGAATTCACATGCAAATTAATGCAGGATTGTGTCGTCAGAAACTAAGTGCTTCGTGTATTGTCGGCTGCACCACGATTTTGAAATTCGGAGGACAGTTCTGGATCTAAATATGGCCTAGGTTCCATACTCAGCTCACATTCTATTCTTCCCCATGTGAAGAGCTTGGAAATTGCGGTTGGCCTCGGATTTGGAGGTTAAATTCGCTTCTGGAATGCACTCCGAAGGACTTTACACATTCGCCTAGGAAACGTAAGGAATCGAAGATATAGCGAGGAAAATTTTGACATTCCACAGAGCAAAATTTCAGGTGATCATTTTCGTTAGGTTAGTTCAACTCCTCAATGTATGGATTGGTGATTATGGAGCATGCTTTATTTATTTATTTTTATGTTTTACTATTAAAATAATAATAATAATAATGGTTTATTTTATTGGTTTCAAATAGTTTCATTCTTATTTGCATTATTATAAATATATATATATAAATTTAGGTCAAACATAATTAAAAAATAAAAAAAAATTGTTGTTTGTTTTATTATAAAATTTTGTTTTAAAACATTTTCATTTTATTTTGTTTTGTTTTATTATAACAATCTATAAAATGAAAATATATATATCTATGTATATAATATTAAAAATCTTAGGTAAAACATAAAAATAAAAATAAAAATAAATAAAAGATAAAAACAAATTATAAAAATAAAAACAATAACAAAACAAATAAAATTGCAAATGGACCTTTTTTTTAATTCCTGAAAACAATATGGAAACATGTCGCTAAGAAATCAATGAACGATGAAACAAGCGCGCACAACGATCACGACAAGAGGTATAAAACACATTTCATTTTTTTACTTTGTCGCATTTATCCTTCTTTCTGCATGTTATATTTTCGAAGCTCTCACAATTTTTATGCAGGATTTGTACTAAGTTTTTTTTTCCAGGTGCGCAGACGATCTCACCTCTTGCTGCTGAAGTGATTTTCAAAAATCACAAAAACTTTTGAAACAAGACCTGCTTCCTTGACTGCTTGAAGGAGTTGTTACTCATCATAACCATCATGACGTTTGTTGTTACACAGAAACCTTTTCCTAAACCCATCTGTGTCATGAATGTCTTCCTCCAGTTCTCCTTCAAAGAAGATTAGTCATCCCTGTGTTGAAGCCCATCTTCCATTGAATTATCCTTCATGACTTCGCACATGCCTATCTTTCTGTGTCGCATGCATCTCTTAATCTTTTTCAGTTTAGTTTTCCTTGTCAATAAAACTATCCAGCTCCCTTTCCCTGACTACATTGCCTTGCCATACACACTGTTACTACTGAGATATTTTCCTTTATAGTCCTACCACTCATTTTATCAGAACTCACGTTGACTGATGTGGGATTCCTTAAGGCCCACTTTCAACAAGTCTTGCCCCATCGACCTCAACACCTTATCTGGGATATAGACTAGAGTCCATTTTGAGTACCTGGAGGCTTGCATGCCTTAATGGCAAGTTCTCTTGCTAAAAATCATGGGAATACATCAATGTCTCTTGATTGTCAGATCTTGCAAGTGGCTCGACATCATCTCATTCATTCACACTTCGCAAGATGTACTCGGGTACCTTGGCACTCATTGACATCAATGATGAGTTGCCTCGCATTGGTTAACAACATTCATCATTGGTCGTTAATCCAATGACTTCTTTTCATGCTCAACATTGACACATTCATTCGCATGATTAGAATTGTACCATCAGGTTTAGCAGCAGGTGAATACTATATACTTTTCATGACTCTATCAACAGTTACAGCAGCATGAATTCATCTATCTGAGAGTACTACAATTCCACTTTCGTACTTCCTCTTTTCCATGATTCATTCAGTAGTATTTCAAATTCCTCCACTTCACATTCTCTGATCTAGCAGACAGCAGTCGCCACTACAGCAGCAGTCACTTTTCACATGATCCTGCAGTAGTGACATCTTCCATGCTCCAGCAATCGCATCATCCATATTCCTAAACTTTTGGGTAAGTGGAGGTATGTTATTTTCTAAACTTTAATCATGTAATTCCTCAACTGCTAGCAATGAATAATTTGGAAACTTCCCTCACTAGGTTCCCTTTTCTTTTCACTTCTACGACTTATGCCACGTTGCATGAGGACATGCAACAAGTTAATTTGGGGGGCATATGGGACTTTATTCACTATCATCACTCCATTTTTCCACGACCATCATTCCATTTTTCATCTCATTTACCAGTTATGAATATTTATTTTCCAACATTTCTTTTCCAACGATACTCTGTTGCACTTTGCTTCATAAGCATTGATATACATATTGGCATGATTCACACATATACAAAAAAAGGGTTTTCTTATACTCAGTGATGTTTCCTTATGCACATTGATAGCATATATTTTCCAGTAAAAATATGGGAAAATTATTATCATAACAGCAAGAGAACAAATAACGAAATGAATGTTGTAAACACAAGAACCAACATTCTTTATATTCATGGTTGCCACACAAGAACCAACCATAAGAAAAATGTCAGTTTTTACTCATGTAAATCCCATCCTGGAAAACATTCATTATCATCACTCAAAGCCAACATTAAGATGCCAAAGATTTCTTGAGGAGATCCATGCATGGTTGCGTGAGAACATGCAACAAGTTAAGTTGGGGGGCATGTTGGGGCTCAGAAATGTCATATTTTCATCCACCTTTCCCTTCATCATTCTTCACATTTCATCGCCCCATTAACCTTTCACGATATCATTTCCATAAATATACTTGGGTTTCATCTTCTTGTTCTCCACTTTATTCATTTTAGTATTAAAAGGGAATTTGTGATTAAATGTTAGAAAATCAACATGTTTTCATATATATCTCAAATATGTGTGAGCTTTGTAATGTGTAGGAATATGAGAAGGATTAATTCAAAAGGACTTCTCGAATATTTCCTCCACCATTTCAAGATTTGAGGAGATAATTCAATAACATTCCAAGGAGAAGATCTTGGAGATTTGGTTGGAATATCTTATCCAAGATATATGAGAGATATGTGTGAGGATTTGAAGGGATTATATTTTGTAATAATGGAAAATAGGTTGAGAGAAAAGTAAATCTGTAATAATGAGATGGTTATCTTATCTTCAAGGCTCTCATGTATAAAAGAGAGTTCTCTCTCTTCATGAGATTTCAGTTGTAAGTAGAGAATTAGAGTAGTCATTAATGGTAGTCATTAGGATTCGAAAGAGAAAGGGAT
>ML801408.1:27595-44363 GCA_009831015.1 Picea engelmannii | reverse complement strand
AAGCAGGATCAGAATTTTGAAGGTGAAAAGAAGTACAAATCCAAAAGTTTTGATAAAAAGAAAATTTTATGCGTAAACAATGATGACTCTTTAGAAGACACAGACAGTGACTCTTCCTGTGAAGATAAGGTAAATGAATTCATGCTTATGGCCAAAGAGGATTATGATCATAAAAGCACAGGAAGTGATGCTAATGATGAAGAAGTTGCAGTTGATATGGAAGGTGAACTAATTAGTTCCTTAGAAGAAATTGACAGACTCAAACTCGAGAAAAGAAAACAAAAATAGTTGTTGATGCAGTGTGAAAAGAATGATGAAGACTTTTCCCTACTAAAGGTGGAGTTAGAAGAGGCAAAGAAAATAGAGGACATTCTTAAAAAACAGTTATCAGAGAAGAAGGCAAGACGTGAAGCCTTGGAGGAAGAGGTAGTAAAGACTAGAAAAGAGATGGAGAAGTTCAAAGCATTGTATCTCCAAAATCTTCCAAGCATTAAAGTGTTAGAAGGATTAACCACCATTCTGAATCAACAAAGGAATCCAAATTTGAAAATTGGTTTGGGTTATGAAGAAGGATCAAGTTGTAGTCAGCCAAGCAACAAAGATTCCATCAAGTTTGTCAAATCTACATTCATTGACAACAACAAATATGGAGAAACAGAGGAAGATAATTAGCCGCCAAGGAAGAGTGAAAGAAAAAGTACCAGAACTGAAACTGTAGAACAAAGAAATCGACCTTCTCAAAGAAGACATCCATTTTCCAGGTACAAAGGATTTTTCTATGGATATTGTTTTTTTTGTTCTAACTTTGGTCACAAAGTTGTAAACTGTTCTTTAAGATTTAGATATGAGCAATCAAAACACTCAAGGAACAGATATCTGTCGCAACAAAGAATGAGACAGCCAAGTAAAAAACAATCATAGACTGCGAATCATGTGATGGCTAGAAAAAGGGCACAGGTTAAGCATAACAATCGTTATGATCCTTTATTCAATGAAACAGAATGTTACACCTGCCATAATTTTGGACATAAAGCCACAGACTGTCGCTTAAGGAACTACGAGCCAGATTTGAATCCTTCTGCTAAAAATGTCAAGGTTTGGAAGAAGAAAGAAAATGGCAAGTGTGGACTAATGCAGTCATCTCAAAGACAAAATAACCCGTGGTATATTGATAGTGGATGCTCCAAACATATGACAGGAGACAAATGTAAGTTTCTATCTCTAAGTGAAATAAAATCAGGAAACGTAACCTTTGGAAATTATGCTCCAGGTAAAATCAAGGGTAAAGGGATGGTAAGTTTAAGTAATGGAAAAGGAAAAGCTCGGGATGTTCTGCTTGTATATGGGCTAAAACATAATTTTCTCAGTGTAAGTCAAATGTGTGATAGAGGATCTGAAGTGGTGTTCACTTCCAAGGATTGCAAGATAAAGTCTGTAAACTCAGGATAAGTTGTGGCTAAAGGCATAAGGACAAATAACAATGTATATGTGTTGAACGAAGATAGAGAAGAGTGTCATCTAAGAAAACATGATGAAAGTTGGTTATGGAATAGGAGACTTGGACATCTAAACTTTGACCACTTAATCAAGCTCAAAAATCTTGAGGTAGTAAAATATCTTACAAGAATATCAAAGCCACAAGATTCTGTGTGTAAACCCTGTCAGGTAGGAAAGCTAACCAAGACACAGTTTAAATCCAAGAGCTCTACTTCAACAGAGAAACCACTCCAATTAGTTCATATGGATTTATGTGGAACATCAAGACAAGAAGGCACAGGGAAGGAAAACTATTTTATGTTGATCATTGAAGATTACTCCAAACTTACTTGGGTTTCTTTTCTCAAAGAAAAAGCTGAAGCATTTGAGAAATTTAAAATATTTAAGGCTTTAACTGAGAATCAAACAGGCAAGAGGTTAAAGGTAGTAAGATCAAATAGAGGAGGAGAATTTATGTCAAGTGATTTCAAGGAATTATGTGATAAACATGGGATCAAGAGAGAATACACAATCCCTGGAACTCCACAGCAAAATGGAGTAGTTGAGAGGCAAAACAGAACTGTGCAGCAAATGGCCAGGTCAATGATGAATGAGAAGAACATTGGTCAAACCTACTGGGTAGAATCAATACACATAGTAGTCCATGTTCTTAACAAAGCCCACCTGAGACCTCACAGTGACAAAACACCTTATGAACTGTGGTATGGAAGACCTGCTTCAATCAAACACTTCAAAGTATTTGGGAGTAAGTGCTACATAAAAAATAATAATGAGAACCTTGGAAAGTATGATGGCAGCGTTGATGAAGGCTTATTCTTAGGGTATGCTACAAACAGTAAAGGATACAGATGCTATAATAAGAGGTTGCATAAATTGGTTGACTGTATTGACATAAAAGTTGATGAAGGAATTCCAGTAAGAGAGGTGAACAATACTTAATCAAAAACAAAGGATATAGATGAAGTTGAAGTTGAACAGGTCCAAGAATCAGAACGAGAAGACTCTGAGTCATATGAAGATGAAAATACTCAGGTAAACTCAAATCAGCAGACAACATCAAATTCTTCCTCCAAAATTACTCAAAAGAATCATCCTGCAAGTCAGATAATTGGTGAAAAAGACAAAGGTGTACAAACCAGGAGAAGGATAATCAAAAACACTGAGCAATCACATATATCCTTCATATCCATTGTGGAACCCAAGAACTTCAATGAGGCCAGCAAAGACGTAAATTGGTTAAAATCAATGAATGAGGAACTGGACCAGATTGAAAAGAATGACACTTGGGAACTCGTTCCTAGGCCAGTAGATAAAAATGTAATAGGATCAAAATGGGTCTACAAAAATAAGAACAATGAGCAAGGAAATATTGTAAGAAATAAAGCTAGATTGGTCTGCAAAGGATACACTCAAATAGAAGGATTGGACTTTGATGAAACATTTGCGCCTGGAGCAATATTATAAGCTATTAGAATGTTTCTTGCCTATGTTTGTCATAATAATTTCAAAGTCTATCAAATGGATGTCAAGTCAGCTTTTCTAAATGGAGATCTAAAAGAAGAAGTCTATATGGAACAACCAGAGGGTTTCCAATTGTCATATAGCCATGAATTTGTCTGCAAGCTGAAGAAAGCCTTATATGGGTTGAAACAAGCTCCTCGTGCCTGGTATCACAGATTGGATACATATCTTCAAGACAAAGGGTTTAAGAGAGGAACAGTTGACAGCAATCTATATATCAAAACAGAGGGTAATGATTTTCTCATTGTGTTGGTCTATGTAGATGACATCATCTTCGGTAGTAATAATGCTTCACTAGTAAAATGGTTTGTTGCTGCCATGCAGTCTGAATTTGAAATGTCTATGAGAGGGGAACTGTCATTTTTTCTTGGCCTAAAAATTACTCAGAGGTCTGAAGGAATATTTCTTTCTCAAGAAAAATATCTAAGGGAGATGTTGAAAAGGTTTCAAATAGAAGATTCTAAACCTATGAGCACACCTATGGTCACTGGATGTAAGTTAAGAAAGGATGATGACTCACATAATTTTTATCAGAGTTCATATAGGTCTATGATAGGAAGCTTGTTGTACATAACAGCATCTCGTCCAGACATAATGCATGCTGTTGGAATCGTAGGAAGGTATCAGGTCGCACCCAAACAGAGTCATTTGTTAGTTGTCAAAAGGATATTCAGATACCTAAAATGAACAATGGACTATGGCCTATGGTATCCTATGAATCAAAATTTTCAACTATCGGTCTATTCAGATGCTAACTGGGCTAACTGCGTGGATGAAAGGAAAAGAACGAGTGGAGGTGCGTTCTTCTTAGGAGATTCTCTAGTAGCGTGGTTGAGAAAGAAGCAAGGTTCCATTTCCTTATCAACTATAGAAGTTGAATACATTGCAGCTACCACCCGATGTACCCAAGTATTGTGGATGATTCAGACACTTGCAGACTTGGGGATAAATTATACTGCACCGATTAAAATCCATTGTGATAATACCAGTGCAATTAGTGTGTCAAAGAATCTTGTCTTCCACTCCAAGACCAAGCATATACCCATCAAGTATCACTTCTTGAGGGAACAAGTAACCAAATCTGTGCTTTATTTGCATTGTATTTCATCCAAAGATCATATTGTTGATATCTTCACTAAACTGCTTGCAGAAGCTCAGTTTGAGTATCTACGCCAGAAGTTGGGCGTGACCTCACTGTTAACCTAAGAGGGTCCATCCTGTCAGGGGGAGTTTGTGTTGGTTGAATATATGATACCTCTGAAGAATACTGCAACAGCTCAGGGAGAACATGTTTTCTTTGACATTGATGTCAAAGGGGGAGAAAAGGTGTTCTGGATGCTACAGTTGGGATCTAAGTAGAACAGTGCATCCGTTCAGGGTTGCCATCAATGCCAAAGGGGGATATTTTTGGCATCTTCATGGGTATGCTTGTTGGCATCTTCACAGAATTATTGTGCTTGTCATTGATGGAAAGATCAGAGTATGCGTCAATGACACAATAAAAACAACGATGTTGGCAAAGTGATGTTGATAGGGTTACAGGCAGAGTGTACATGGAAAACACAACAGTGAAGACACAGAAGATAAATCTCAGAAGAGATAGCACTTTGCGCTTTATAGAAGTGTAGATGAGGTCCAAATCATCAGGACTCGCAGAAGGATAAAAGGTCAAAGCCTTTGGCACTTAGAAATTATTCCATGTTGGGAGGAATGAAGCTCAGGAGGAGGAGCGATGTGGGTCATCGATCATGGATCGAGGAGCACTGTCGGTCGTTAGATCAGAGTCCAGTGACTAGAGGAAGCACAGAAAAAGAGAACAGATCTTAGGCGTCAGATCTGAGTGTGAGGACTGACCATCATTGGATCCAAAAGAATGTGCAGGACCTTTAAGTGCAAGGTGAAGTGGGTTTACAAAGTCCTAAAAGCAGGAGGGACGTCCATCATCGAGGAGGACACGTGGCATCACATGAGGAGTTTCGCAGAATCGTGAATCAGGAGAACTGCGTCGAGAAGTCCGTAGATATAGAGAAACGTGAAATATCGATGGCTTTTGGATGGTTCGATCCGAAGGACACGTGGTAGAAGATGAGGAGTTTCATGATTTCAGGAATCTAGAGCACAGAGGAAGTTGTTCTCCAAAGTCGCGAAATGCAAAATCACGATAAGATCTAGACCATTGGATCGAGAATTGATCTGGACCATTGGATCGAGGAATGTCATGGGTCGTTGGATGTAGAGGACACATGACGAGAGAACAACATTTCATTGACTGGAAAGTCAAAGGAAGGAAGTGCTCTAACCTTCCAACTTGCAAAACGCGAAATCGCGATATGATCTGAGCCATTGGATCAAGGACTAATCTAGGTCATCAAATCCAGGAGGTGAATGTGGCATACCACGTCAACAAGGACAGGTGGTAGACTACATCAGACAGGACACGTGGTGTAACCATACAAGGACAAATGTCAAGATGATTCGACGTTTCAAGTACGTGAATATTACGAATCTGAGTGAGACGTGGCAACCACTCGGCTCATGACACGTCATCAAGTGACGCAAGAGTTATGTCACTCCAGGAGTTTTTCTTCAGGAGTTTTACCATCAACACTCCCCCAAAGTCTCGAAGGCTGAAGTCCCAGAGTGGAGGATAGTCGTCGGATCACCGAGAAATATTGACCGTTGATCTAATATGAAGCCATCTCGGAGTTTCGCGTACCGGGAGTTTTGGAGACAACTCGTTGAAAAATCCACGAAGTGAAAAATCATGAAGCGCCTGTTGGTGTAGGCCCCTAGTCATAGCTATAGGTCACATCGTTGAAGGATTAAGGGAGGATCTAGCACATCGCTAGGCTCCACATTGGAGATCGCCGAAATCACGAAGCACTCTTTTGATTAGCGACTGGTCACAGACAGTGGTCGCATCAGCGAACATTAAAGGGAGGAGCTAGCATAGCTAGGCTCTATTTCAGATACCAGGAGTTGGAAGAGTCAAGATGACTCACAGGAAAATAGCCGAAATGCGAAATCATGAAACTCCTTATTGGATAGGCGTATGGTCACCGCCAGTGGTTGCGTGAAAGGAAGGGGCTTAGCCAGAAGAGCTAGCACCCACTGTGTAGTTTTTCGTAGAAAGGGAAAAGGCACCAAGAGCATGAGAGAATGAAGATTCTCTGGGGAACTGCCAGAAACCACTGATTGTTTCTGCACAGAGAATTCAAAGAGGCTTCAGGGTGATCGACAGAGAAGACAAAGAGTTTCGACTGCCAGAGAGACCAAGGAATATCAGGATAGTGTCTAGTGATGATGAAGAGATTCGGTAATGACAGAGAAGACAAAGAGTCTCGACTTCCACAGAGGCTAAGGAATCTCATCCTAACGGCCACTAATTATGAACCCACAGGAAACAGAACTGTCGGAGAAGATGAAGGGTTTACATGATGACCAGGAGATGTCTCGACGTGATAAACAAATGAAGAACAGAAAAGGCAAGGGATTCTTCAGTGGAGCGATTCAAGAGAAAGGACAAGTTACAGTGAACAAACTGTGGGGTAGAACAGTGTCATTGTAAATAGCATGCAGAGACATTGCGCATGAGGATGCAGAAGGTGCATAGAGAATATAAAAAATGCAGAATAGAGAGGAGATGGGGGCTTCGATTGTGTGTGATGCATGCATGTAGAAGCATGTTGTGCAGGATCTGAAGCACATAGGAAGTGAGTAAAAGAGATGCATATCTAAGAGAATAAGAGAAATTTGAGGTGCGCATACAGAGACGGAGCAGAAGATCAGAAATCTCAAAGGATGTGAGTAAAGAGACATTGATGCAAGCAAAGCAGAGCAGTGTAGCAGAACGGTGATGAGAATGGTAAGCCATTGATGAAAATTGTATCACTGTAATAAGTTTCAGTAGCAAAGATTTATAATCAGGGTGGTAGGGAGGTGCTAGGGAGGACTGTTATCCTCTGAGTTTCAAGTGGGTGCTTGAACACAGGGAGTTGTAGCTTCCTTTTGGTTATAGTCAGAAAACCAGGGTGGCAGGGTGGTGCAAGGGAGAACTATTTTTCTCTGTTATACATGTTGGTTCCTATGTGACTGTAAGTTGGTGCTTCCATCCAGTTGGTGTTGGAACACTCAGGGAGTTGGTGCTTCCTTCTAGTGGGTGCTAGAGAAACCAGAGAGTTGGTGCTCTCAGCAAGTTGCAGCTTGCAAGATAGAGGTGGTAGCCTCACAATGATTTGGTGCTCATAAGAATGATAATGTAAATAAAATAAAGATTACTTATCATATCAAGAAGAAGAGGTTTTTCCCTTTATGGGTTTCCTCAGGAAATATTTGTCTATGTGTATTTCATGTGTGTGATTGATGTTTAATATTCTAGTGCTTACTTCCCTGTATCATTGTGATCGTGATTGAGTGTTCTGTGAAGATTTTAAAATGGGTATAATTGTTTAAGCACAGTAAAAAGTGATTCACCCCCCCTCTCAGTTGTCCAACAGATTATTATGGCAGCTTTTCTAGCAAATTTTGACGGTTGAAAAGAGAGAAAAAGTAAAAGTTTGAGAGCAATTTTTTGTAGCCCTAATGGTTGTATATTTAATGTTATAACAGAAATAATATATCATTTTCCAAATATGATGCCTTAGTGTCTCAAGCATGCTAGTAGAGCATAGAATTGATTCCACTTCAAACAATTTGAAAATCTCGTAAAATCATGTTACCCAATGCAAGAAATTTATTTCTCCAATGAAAATTTCATATTAGTACCTTTAATATATTGGGTAAATGGAGTCTTGGATGTGATATTTAGACCCACAATATCCCTAGAGGTGTAATCCATTTTTCTCCCTAGGGCATGCAAATCAAACTAAGGAAAATCTAGGAGGGTGTACACCCTTGTACTCCTCCTAGAAACCTTGCCAAAAATGACTTATCAATAAAAAAATGAGATGAAAATTGGTGCAGGGTGTATGCACTTATACTCCTCCTAGGGTTTCAAACAAGAATAGCATGGAACGAGAAGAAAATACCAATTAATGCATAAATTTCCTTACCAATTTCACAAGATGAGAGATCAAACCCTAGTTTACCAAACCATATCCATCCATAAGCAAGAGAAGAAGCCTCCAAGAGGTAATAATAACCTTAGCTCCACAATATACCAAGATAAATCACCAAAATACATTTTCACAAGAGAGAGATATCCAAATTTCCCAAAGAGGGTGCAAATTTCAGCCAAGTATCCTTCTGAGAATGGGAGAGCTATGTCTCAAATGAAATGAGTTTGATAGTTATTTATACCAAACCTCTAAGATAAATTTTATATACTTAACAAGGGTAAACCACAAAATAAGAGAGACATTTCCCTTTATTTTTCACCTTTACAAAATTGAAATTTAACTTGCACATAAGAAAACCCTAAAACATGATGTCATCCCCTTGAGGGGTGACATTTTCAAACTTTGACCAATTCATTGAGCTTGGAGATGAAACATTGGGCTTACAAAAACCTCCTCCTTGTGTTCTAGGTTCTTCTCCATCAAGATAAGACTTATCCTCATCAAAAAGTGCCAAGTGTCAATCAAGTCAACACCACCACCACAAAACCCTAGCCCCAACAAAATGTCAAGCCTCAAAATGTAGCACTATAGCCTCCAAAGGAAAATCATTGGGGTGTTGAAGGGATAGGAGAGGTCCTATAAGGTATTTATCAATCCTCCAAAGACTACAGTCATCATCCGGTGTGCAAGCCATGGCATCCAACATGTGGGCTTCTTTCCCCAATGAAGGCCCAAGCTGGGCTTGTTCCTCCAAATCGTCCACTAGTCAAGGTCCTGTAAAGAAAGAAAAGTGTGCCCTCCAAGGATATCAAGTCAAAGAATCATGGAAATTAAAATAACATTTAATATAAGATCCATTCAATCATGTACATAAAAAACTACCTCATCAAATTAAACAAGTGCTCAAAGACCCTATGCAATTTGTCAAGTTTGGGTATGGGAGGGTTGACAAGGTGACCTATTGGGTGAATCATTCCTTAATTCAAGGAGTGTTTCCTAGGTGGAAACCTCTCTAATTCATGTGGATAAGATTCAGTGGATGGGGGGTTAAAAAATTTTGGCATGGGGTTCATGACATACAAGGGTTTGTGTTGTCTCATTTATGGTTGCCTTTGTAGAGGGTGTGTTGCATCTTCATTTCAATGCATCATTTTTCCAAGCCCATTTATTGCCTTTTTTTTTTTAATATGTTTCCATGTTGAACCAAGGTGGGGCTTATACCTAAGCATGAAAAACATTTCCCACCTTGACTCTACCCTAGTCACATTATGCTTCCCCAAGTTGAAGACAATGTGTGGGACTTCTATCTAAGCATGAAAAACATTGCCCACACACACTCTACCTTGGTTGGAATTTTTATATTTTTATTTTCATGGGTCCCATTAGTTTCTTATGATATATATTTCATTGTCCTTGAGATCCCTAGGTGAGCATATACAAGGTTTATGATTGGATTTTATCTTTTTCTGGATACAAACCCATGGGCCTTCAACCCCTTCTTCCCATGAAATGAGGTACAATCTCTTCTAGGGTAAATACACCCAAAAGTCCCAAAAGACAAGGAGACAAATAAGGGATGAAATGATGAAAAATGATAAGTATGATCGGGAGTGGAATTATGACTTTTCAAGGAGACCTCCCAGTATAAAACCCATCCCTAAGGGTGACCACTTGGTAGGGCGCAATGTCAACCACCAAGGTGAAACAAGGAAAAGAGCATAACTTCCAAGTAAATGTTCTATAATCAAAAGAAGATTTAAATGAAACCTACTCAAATGCATGAAATATTATAGTGACACTTACCACAATACTTGACTTGTACCTCATGGAGCAAGACCCATCATCTTTTGGAAGCAAGTTGATGTGGTGGATACCATCTTGATGAATCTGATATCTACCATGGTTAAGTGGGCCTATGTTTGTGAAAGTGGATGTTTTCATCCATCAATCTCTCGATACTCCATGTCTGCAACCTGAGGGCCTTGAGACATAATCTCCTTAGTTATCCCTAGAAATCGGGGGTAACAGGAAACATAAGGACTAGTGTAGAGAAGAGGTCATTTTTCGTATCCTAGAATGTTTTTTTTTTTATTCAAACCAATCAAACATGACTTTAGCTCCACCTTTGGTCACCTGACTTAGGCGCCAAACTATATGAGAGAACCCCAACATGAACCTATGGTAGAAGTTTTTGAGGCCCAAGAATTTGTAGATCTTTGTTAAATTTGTCAAGGCTAGCCAATAATGAATGACTTGGATCTTAATAGGGTCCACATGCACCCCCTGTTCATCCACAGTGTATCCCAAGTATTGAATTCTCTATATGCCAAATGATCTTTTGTATAGATTGATGTATAACTTATGTTTCCACGGGGTGCTTAGGACCTGCTAAATGTGTTTCAAATGTTCTTCTTAGTTATGGTTGAATATGAGGATGTCATCCAAATATACGACCATAAAATAGTTTGAGAATGGACACAAGATATCCCATCATTCTTATGAATTTTGTTGAAGAATTAGTCAATCCAAAAGGCATGACCAATCACTCAAAAAGGGCTTCTTTAGATTTGAATATTTTCTTCCATACATCAGTATGTTGTATCAAAACCTAGTGGTAGCCTAACTTCAGATCAATCTTACTAAAGAACTTGACACCCTTGATTTGATCAAGGAGATAGTTAATTTGGGGGATTGGGTATCGGTTCTTGATAGTGATTTTTTTCAGGGCTCTGTAATCAATACAAAGTAACCATGTCCCATCCTTCTTATTTATCAACACATTCATGATTCCTCTAGGTGAGGATATTGATTGAATGTGGCCCTTTCAAATGAGATCATGATTTTAATGATTTATTTCCTCAATCTCTAGAAGGGACCATTGGGTAAGGGAGACCTAGGTATCAATTCAATGGGATTTTTGACTTGATGGTGTAGAGGCACCCTTATAGGCAAGGCAAATATGTATCTATATTCCTCTTCCACCTCGTCCACCTGCTTTTGTTGTGTAGAGAGACCATGTGTTGAAGTTGTGGTAGTTGCAGTGATATTTCACTCACCTTCTAACCAAACCATGATAAGGAAAAACTTTGTAGTCTGAGATATTACCTTTTGGCACTATTTTTCCAAGATCAATGAAATTGTAGTAGTCAGAACTACCTCTAGTACGTTGTAGGACTGACCTCCCAAGTTAACAATGACACTATGGGGCCAGAACTCATAAATAGCATGATGTTTCCACATACATTTTTTTACTAAAAGTACATTGCAAACTTCAAGTGGGGAAACATCACACAATACCTCATATTTTAGGTTTTGATGTCATAGGATAGGCATCACTGTTAGTTGACACGAAGGTCTCTTCCCTGGCTCAACCAACCGATGGTGTATGGTTGGGGATGTGGCATTGTCAGTAGCTTCAATATTTTGATAACCGCAATTGAGATCAGGTTCTTCTAGCTTCCACTATCAATAATTAAATGTAGTGGGGTCTCTTTCACCCACATTTGAGAATGGAATAAGCACTCCCCCTTCTCAAGCTCCTTTGAATTGTCTAGTTGGATCTTTGCAGTTGTGATGGTAGCACTAGGTTCTACATCAATAATCCATTTTCCTTTATCATGTTTTGAATCATAATTCAAGTCAGGGTCTGACTCTTTTTCTTTAAGCTCAAACAACAATTATTGTTTCGAGTGGCATTCAATAGTGTTGTGTCAGGGGCTCTTGTGGAAATCACATCACTTTATAGTGTCCTTCAACTTATCATTACCGTTATTTTCCTACAGCTTGGATGGGTTGTCTAGAGGTTGTATCTCCCTACTCTATCCCTTGTTCTATGAGTTAGGTCCACCTTTACCATACTTATATTGTGGAAGATTTGCAGACCCGACCACCCACTTATTATGTTGCTTAAATTTATGCTCAATTTTGATAGTGTATTGATAAGAAACTTCCAATGAGGATATGTCCAAGAAATTCATATCTGCTTGGATGTGCCTATGTAGGATACTATGGTATTTGAAAACTAGGTGTCGTTCAGAGTCTCTGATATCCATCTTTGAGCATAAGGTATGAAATATGTTGGTGTAATCGGGTACTATCTATTCTCTCTCCTGATGTGGGGTCATCCATCTCGTGTACTGATCATCATAGTTTCCAACGGGATAGAATTCCTCCTTGAGGGAATCAACAAAGGCCAAACAAGTGGGCCTTGTTCTAAATGTTACAGACACATCTTCGTTATGTCTCTCTTAGTAACCTTACCACTAATCTTTGGGATGGGGAAGGGATTTAAGAATCATAAAGTTGATCTTTTCGATGTTGGAAAAATTTTGAACAAAGTAATAATCCTATAAAATATTCAACCATTTCTCCAAAGCATCTACATTTATCTGGCTTTCAAATAAAGGGATATCAAATTTAACTTATACCTTAAATGGTGTTGCACCTTTGAATTGGCTACTTGATCAAGGTGCCTTGCCTATCATCGACAGTCATTGAGGATCTGGGTGAAGTTGTCCATCATCTCATTCCTCTACCTTGCGAGGGATTCCTTGATAAACATATTGATAGGATATCCTACCCCATCATCTCTATTTTCCCCTACCATGGGAGGCCACTTGGGCTGGCAATATAGGTCGTCTTCTTGTGAAACTAGCTTGAGACCCAACTCTCTATACCTTAACCTTGTCAGGGACATGCACAGAGAAATAAACAAAGACAAAATTTCTTTGATACCACTAATATAGATTTTATAAAGAAAGAAATCAAACACATAAATAAATATAGCAGAGAGCATAGTAATACATTGCAAACTCAACTTCTATTAATGACTAAAATAGCAGAATATTGTAGAACACAAACTAGTTAGAATAGTGCTATAATATCATTCAAGAGAGAGAGAGATGGTGGCTATGAAAATTCACAAAAAGATAATACAAGAGGCTGAAAGGATGAAATTTTAACATAAAGAAATAACCCTAAGGGTCCAAAACCCTAAACATAGGAGGAAAAGTGCCAAAAAGTGTTTTAAATGCCAAAATGTACTTTTGGGCATAAGTTTCTAGATCAACTTTATGAGAACCCTCTCTTGATATTGGAGGATTGTATCTTTCTCTTGGAGGTTTATCCCTCCCTTTACATTTGGAAGTTGTAGCTACCTTTGGAATTCACTACTTCCCTTGAACAATAACTATTGATTATTTCTCATATATTGTGCATGGTGTATTGTGGTGTCTTGGTGTAATGCTTATACTATTGTTCATTTCTCATTGGATATAATTGAATGGTTTAAGTATAAGTTGAAAAGGTTTTTAAATTGTACTTGATACTAATTCACCCCCCTCTCAGTATCAACAATTGGTATCAGAGTGAGTTACCTTCAGTACAGTTTAACCACTTGAAGGAATATCCTAAGAAGAAATGGAAGAAAAAATTCCGAATGGGATTCCACCATTTGATGGAAGAAATTTTGAATACTGGAGTAACGGAATGGAAACTTACTTGAAATCTCTTGGGGCAGATGTTTGGTTCTCTGTCTCTTCAGGATACAATGCTTTGAAGAAACCAAAGACTGCAACTTAGAAGGAAGCAAAAAGGAAAAACAAATGGGCAATAGATACCATCCTTGATGGATTGACAGATTCAGTGAAATCCAAGGTGGGATCATGTGCATCATCAAAAGATATTTGGGACAAGCTACAAGACCTTTATGCAAGGGAAGAAGAAGAAGAAGTTGAAGCAAATTACAACATCTCATATTTCAAAGAAGCAAATAGAGGTCAGTTCTTTTGATTTAATTGTGAAGGAGTAGGACATGTTGAATTTGAATGTCCTCATCCAAGGATTGAAAGAGATGACACTGAAGAAGAAAATTCCAATGAACAAGAAGAAAATCATGAAGCAGAAATTATTCAAAAAGAAGACGAGAATCTTAAAAAATTGAAGCATGTTGAGATTGAAAATAGCAAGCTCAAAGACACGCATAGAAAACTAAGAAGTGAATTGGGTAGTTGTAAAAATACAGTTGTAAGCTTGAAGAAACAATTAGAAGACTTTGAGAAACTAAGAGAAGAAAACATTTCCTTGAAAACTCTACTCGAAGAAGAAAGAAGAATAGGAGAAGTAAGGAATGTCCAAATGATGAAGAAATAAGAAGATTGTGAGAAACTTGAACAAGAAGTTGTCTCATTGAGGAAGAGCTTAAGAAACTCTCATGTTCCAAAAGACTTAACACATCTTGGATGCATGGGTGAAACTTCATACAAAGAAAATGAAAATACCAACAAGAAGGTTGAAGAAAAAGCTACACAGACAGTTGATGAGAAGTGGACTAGAATACCGGAAAGAAGGAATGATTACAAAAGAGATGAATATCCAAGAAGACCTCCTACCTTCAAAAATCAAAGAAGCTTCAATCAGTATGAAGGAAAATACAGAAGAGTAGATCATGAACCCAGATGGACTACATCACAAAGAAGGCCACTTAATCCAAGGTATCAAAATTTCTTTCTTAGTCATTGTTATACTTGCAAAAATTTTGGACATAAGGCAATTAATTGCATAATCAATGAAAGGAACAAATACGCAAGAAAGAAACATGAATGGTGTAAATAGAAGATATGGAAATAATCATGGATTTGTCAACAGAAGTTATAATTCATTTTCCCCATTGATGGACAAAAATATTGTATGCTACAAATGTAATTATCTTGGTCACAAAGCACGAGATTGCAAATATATAAATGAAGATGTCCCTATGCCAACCACGGTATGGAGAAGGAAAGATATTCCAAACAATGAAGATTGTCGAATAGCATTGACCATTGAATAATGTAAATAAGAAGATGAATGGTACATAGACAGTGGATGTTGTTCACACATGTCCGAGGATCAAGACAAATTCATCAGTTTGAAGAGAAAGAGTGGAAATGTTGCATTTGGAGATTACTCATCTGCCAAAATACTTGGAGAAGGTGTAGTAGATCTTGGAAGAAAAAATGTAAAAGAAAATAATGTCCTATTCATTGAAGACTTGAAGCATAATCTACTCAATGTTATTAAAATGTGTGATCAAGGATACACTCTTACTTTTGACTACCGAAAATGTAAAATCAAAGAAAATAACTCAGGAATATTGGTTGCAACTACAACAAGAAGACCGAACAACATATGCATCCTAGACATGAAGAAGAGAGAGAAGACAGAAGCCACACAAAAGGATTCCAAGGAAGAAAAAGTCCCAAAGACCAAAAATAAGGATGAAGTATTATTGAGTGCCACATGTTTAGGGGGAGCAGCCCCAAAGAAGAGAGTTGCCTTTTGTCATTAAACTCAGGGGAGCAGCCCTACCCTTTGCCATTGATGTCAAAGGGGGAGATAAATTGGGATCATGATGATAGGGGGAGCATGAGTGTTTCCATCAATGACAAAGGGGGGGATTGTTGGAAGATTGGTTGTTGTCATTGACGTCAACCCTAGTCATTGGTTTTGGACCGCAAGATTGATGAAGGTATTTGGACATGAAGGACAATGTACATGCAGAAACAAAACCCATGGATGTATAGTATCCATCATGTTGTTTCCTTTGGTAGGTGGCATGTCACGTGGATCCTCATGGTTGAGGAGAAATGAATTTTTGAAGTTGACAAAGTGAATTGAAAAAGGAAGTACATGTAGGCCCTGAAGATAATTAAAGAAAAGAATTACAAAATAAAAAATTGTCAGGTCGGCCCTAATGTTAAAAGGAAGTGACATAAATGGTATAACTAAATATCATTATACATTCATTTGATACACAAGTATAATTTCAGAGTAAATCAGAAGTAAAGAAGGTCGGATTTCAAGGGAGGATGAAATCTTTTGGTGATGTGTTCTAAGGTATGTTATTTACAGATCATCTTACCATTTTCACTATAACGTTTTTTATAGAACAAATAAGATGGTGAAATTGCTATGGTATTGAGAAGACATATCAAGGTACCTGTGGTAAAAGTTTCATCTCTATATTTGCTATAATTATGGATATACACTCTGTGGAAGATAGGGTTTTTTACTAGTCTTGAAACTAGTCAATAAACAGGTGTTTCAATCAAAACAGTCATAACTTCTTCATAGAGAATACAAATGAAGTGGGACAAATTTCATTGGAAATAGTATGGACTTTAGTTTCTTGTGTGTGAGTTTCAGAATCGGATGTTAAATATTGAGTGCGAGGCATTATGTACAAGTTCGCTCTCTTGAATAAACCAGAATTGAACAAGGTTTACCGTTCTCTCTATAACTTCTTTTTGGGGAGGATTCAAGGAGAGAAAATTGGAGAAGTTTCAGAGAATAAATTGAGTAATATTATCTACAGGATCAGAGTATTCCAAGAATTTAATAATTGCAGAAATTGAAGAAGTCTCAGGGAGCATTATCAGGTTCTATGTGATGGTTGGTTGATGGTGATGATTTAATGTAAAGTTTTATTATCTCTCACATATTCTTGGGTGGAAGGAAGGGGCAAGGATGGAGAGTTCAACCCTCTCTTGATGTTGGATAATTTTATATTCATCTTGGAGGTTTATCCCTCCCTTTACATTTGGAAGTTGTAGCTACCTTTGGAAGCCATTACTTCCCTTGAACAATAACTATTGATTATTTATCATATATTGTGCATGGTGTATTGTGGTGTATTGGTGTAACTCTTATACTAT
>ML801407.1:219329-248490 GCA_009831015.1 Picea engelmannii | reverse complement strand
CCTTGTTAAAGGAAGAACGATGAAGGGAGTCCGGAATTGAACCCTGGTCGTAGATCTGGACATGCAGATCCTGGCCGCCCAGATTTTCCCACCTCTTAACGGAACGCGCATTTGCGCCCCAAACTTAAAGAAGTGGGGTTTTACCCCACTTCTTTGCATTTTCCACCCAAAGGGGCTTATCTTTTAGGAAAAAACCCCCTTTACAAGAAATATCGCTAACATAAGTTACCTGTAGCATTCAAGGCCAAAAGTACTAATTGGTCTAAAACTTCAGCGAGATATATTTAACAACCTGAAGCTCAGATGAAGATAAAAATTGGCTAGAGTGTCCAAAATATATTTATAAAGGAATCCAATTAGGCTCCTACCAAAACTTCAAAGGAGCATGTAAAAGGATTCCTATTCACAGTACTTAAGAATTGCAACTGGATGAGGGGTGAGTAGAATGAATTAATGTGTAATATTTAAATGACCATAACTTTCTGCTCAAGACTTAGAATTGAGCAAGAAAACAAGCGTTAGAAAGGTCTTGGATAGAAGAGTCTATATATCCACCCAAAATATTGATTTGGGAAATTAATTTAACAAGGAATTAGAAGAAATAATTATGATGCATTATTGGAACAAAATTGTACATAATTTTCATGAATTTGTTAGATTATTTAGTCTAACAAATCTTGTTGCATGCACATTTTGCAGAGTAAAAAAATTTAGATCAAAACAAGATCAACACAAAGTTCAGAAGCATGGAAGGCATGGAAAATTCATAGAGGGATTACAACCATGAAGATGAGATCAAAGGGATGTATGTCAGTATGGGTAATGAAGGTACAAATTCAAATGGACATGGAGAAGGCAAGGAGGAAAACATGAACTTGGTAGCAACCATAAAAAGCATGCAAAAGGATGTCCAGAGTTATAAAGCTGATAATGAGAGGATTATGAAAGACAAGGAGCAACAAGAGGGATTCAACATCAAGTTAATGCAGATCTTGGACATAATAGAGAAGAATATGGATAAAGAGAACAAGTCAAGAAAATAAGGGAGTCACAAATATCATGATGAGAGGAGAAGAACAAGAAGTGTCGAGATGCATCACCATCACTCCCCAAAGCATTCAACTAGGAGAGCACACAATAGTTCAATTCCATCCCCTGTCAGGAAGCATAAGAGGAGGTCTGGGGTAGATGAGCTACATGGACAGATGAATAAGATCAAGCCTCCTACATTTGATGGTGAACACAAGAAGGATGAGGATGCATAGACCTGGTTTTTGGGCATGAGGAAGTACTTCCAGTTACATAACTACTCCTCACAAGTAGAAGGAATAATTTCCATCTATCAACTCAAAGGAAAAACATCAATGTGGTGGGACCAATTTGTGCAGGTGCAACACATTGATGAGAAGAAGGTTTCTTGGATGGAATTCAAGAGGTATTTTCAAAAGAAATACTTGACCAAACGTTACTATGATAAAGGATTTGTTTAAACTCAAGCTTGGGAGTATGACCATAGATGAGTATGAAAGAAGGTTTTTAGAGTTGTTGGAATACGTTTCTTTCATCAAGGATGAACAAGTTAAGATTTAGAGGCACCTGAGTGGGCTGCCATTTTTTTTTATCAATGATAAGATAGAGTATGATGATCTCAAGACACTAGAGGAAACTATAAGAATGGATAAATTCTTTTATGATCATCATAGAGGAGGAACAACTTTCCAAAATGCTTGGGAAGACAAAAATAAAAGTAAGATGGACCAGAGGAAGAAGGGTACCAAGCCACCATTATTCAAAAATAATTCTCAAGGATAGCCAACTTCTAAACCCAGAATGACAAAGACAATGGGGTAAAGACCAAGGCAACCACCCATTCAATGTTGGGGTTGTGGGGGAGACCACATGTACTGGGATTGTCCTCATAGAGTTGAAAAAGTGAGGATTGTTCATAATATTTAGCAGGATGATAGAGTGGAGGACATGAGCAGAAATGTACCAAGGATCTATGCAATTTTGGATAACAAGAAAGCTGAGTTTCAGTCACATATGATTGAAGTGGAAGGTAAGATCAACAACCAACCCATTGATATTTTAATTGATTCAGGATCTAGTCATAGTTATCTAGATCCTAAGATGGTGGAAAGATTACAATTGCCAAGAAGCAAGATTGGAAAACATTGGTTAGTGCATCCAACTATAGGAGCTAAAAGGAAAATTAATGATATGGTTAAGGCATGTCCAATGGACATGAATGGACTAGGCACAAAAGCAGATTTGAATATCATACCTTTGGGCTCATATGATTGTCTCATTGGTATGTTTTGGTTGGACAAACATCATGCTATCCTAGATTGTTATAATACGGCCTTTACTTTCTTGGATGAGGAAGGGAACTTGAGGACAGTTCAGGGAATTCCTAAGGTAGTAACCATTAGAGAAGTTTTGTCTTTGCAGCTGAAGAAAAGTTTCAGGAAAGGGTGTCAAATATTTGCAGCACATATGGAAGAAACACCTAAAGATAAGGTGCCAAGTATTGAATATTATGCAGTACTAAAGAAGTTTGAAGATGTATTTAAAGAAATACCGGGATTGCCACCCAAGAGAGATATTGATTTCTCCATTAATTTGATGCCTGGAGCAACCCCAGTATCCAAGACCCCTTATAGAATAAGCACACCAGAACTAAATCAATTGAAAATGCAACTTGAAGAGGTTTTGAAGAAATGGTATATATGCCCAAGTGTGTCACCCTGGGGTGCCCCAATATTATTTGTGAAGAAAAAGGATGAAATGTTGAGACTTTACATTGACTTCAAGCAGTTGAAAAAAGTAACCATGAATAAAAAGTATCCTTTTCCAAGGATAGATGACCTCTTTGATCAGTTGAAAGATGCTAAGATATTCTCCAAGATTGATCTTAGGTCAGGCTATCATCATGTAAGAATTACTGAAGAATACATCAACAAAACTACCTTCAAAACAAGGTATTGTCATTATGAGTTCACAATGGTGCCATTTGGGTTATCAAATGCACCAACTTTCTTCATGTGTTTAATGAATGGTATTTTTTATCCCCAATTCATAAGGATAACTAAGGAGATGATGTCTCAAGGCCCTCAGGTTGCAGGCATGCAGTACTAAGGGACAAATTGACTAACAGTGTCCACTTGCACAGATAAAGGCTCGTTTCACCACCACAGTTCCAGGTTCATCATGAGGGTATCCACCACATCAACTGCCTTCCAAAAGACATTGGGTCTTGCTCCATGAGGTACGAGCCAAGTATTATAGTGAGTTTCATTTCAATATTTTGAGTCATTTAAGTTTGTTTCATTTAAAACTTCTTTTGATTATGTAATGATTGCTTGCAAATTATGCTCTTTGCCCTGTTCCACTTTGGTGGTTGACAATGTGCCTTAGTAAGTGGGTCACCCTTAAGGATAGGTCTGCTATTGGGGGTCCCCTTGACAGGAAATCGTGTCATTCCCGACCATACTTGCCACTTTCCACACATCATCCCCTCATATCCTTAACTTTTTGGATTTTTTGGTGCACTGACCCAAGAAGGGATTGTCCCTCATTTCATAGGAAGAAGGGGTTCAAGACCCATAGGCTTGTAGCTGGAAAAAGACAAAATCCAATCATGAACCTTCTAGATGCTTGATCTGGATTTTATGAGCATAATGAAATGAATACAGTTTATTATCAAAATATTCTTAACACAGAATAACATATATACAGTAAAATTCGTTTCTATTCAATAAGGAAATAAGTTGAAACTATAAAATGCAACGAAAAACAAACTTGCTAGAATGGTGGTGGCTTATCTTTGAGAAGAGATGTGATGGCTCCGATCATTCGCAAGAAGATGATTACAATGAGGCTCTCAAGGCCTTTTTACAATAAACAAGAATGTCAAAAATCCTAGACATCCAAAAACCTAACCCTAGGAGATGAAGCACCAAAAGTCATGTGGTCCCTGTTTGGGTAAGTTAGTACATCAACTTCCCGGGGTTGTAAATTTTGCATACGATCTCCGTTTTAGGTGCAAAATAACCTATTGTGGTGAAACATACTCGTTTTTACAATGGCAAGCCCTAAAAACGTTGTTTAGGGCCTCAAAACGGCCCTAGAAGTCACGGACCCGAAAACTAGGAAAAAAAATTGTCGAACTAGAAAAATGCCAAAATGATCTAGTTGGAATAGGTGGGAGGCCATCAAAATCCATCTGGATCAATCCTCCCCCCTTAGGAATCAATGGTCTCCATTGCGTTGAGTGCCCCCATTAGATGATGAAATTTCTGTTGAATTTGGCCCCGGGTGAGCCACTTGCCTTAGTGTAGGAGCTACCCTACTTTGACAACTTGATAGAGATGGATCCTTTGCTGGTGAGTTCCCTTGACATGTTTATCCACAATATGATCATTGGATGCATGTTGTATGCAGTCGGGGTTGAGCTATGTTGGTGTCATTTGTTCTGCTGTCTCTGAGGTGTCCAATAATGGTGGGAAATAAGGTCGAAGGAGATCCACATTGAACATTGGGTGCATGCCAAGGAAAGGAGGAATCTTGAGCACAAAAGCATTATCATCCACGGCCTTGGTGATGGTTTACGACTCATAATGGAGTGGGCGAAACTTTCGATGGGGTCCAGTAAGGTGTTCTTTATGCAAATGCAACCAAACTTTGTCTCCCACCTGAAACTTATGTGGCACCCGGTGGTTATCATGGCGCTTCTTGTACTTGTCGTTGGATTTATGTAGGATATCTTGAACCTATTGGTGGATGTATTGGATCCGTTCAATGAACCAAGTGGCTTTGTCAACTTCAGTTAGAGTAGGAGATGAGTCGACTGAGGTGACTACAAGGGGTAGTGCAACATCTATGGGACCCAATGGTTGAAATCCCAACCCCACCTGAAAGGGGTTGTGGTTAGTTGAGCTATGTAGGGCTTGGTTGTAGCTATGCTAGACATAGGGAATAATTTCATCCCATGTGCGAGGGTGCCTGGAGTTATACATGCACAGGATATGCACGATCATTCGATTTACGACCTCGGTTTGGCCATCTGTCTGGGGGTGGAAGGTTGTGGATTTGTTGAGCTTGGTGTCCAACAGTGACCATAGGCTTGACCAGAATGTGTTGATAAATCGACTGTCCCGATCTAAGACAATGGTTTGTGGGATTCCAAAATGTACCCAGACTCATTCATAGAAGAGTTTGACTGTGGCCTATGCTGTGATGCTCTTCTTGCAGGCGGCCATAATTGCCATCTTAGAAAAGCGATCAACAACCACAAAAACACAGTCATTTCCCAGCTTGGTGGATGGGAGGCCTAACATGTAGTCCATGGATATGGATTTCCATGGCCTATCAGGAGTAGGAAGAGGGGTGTACATGCCCTATTTCTTAGTGGTCTATTTGGCAATAGCGCAGGAAGTGCAGGACTTGATATACTTGATGACCTCTTGTTGAAGTTTCGGCCAGTAGAAATGTTTCTACAACATTTCCACTGAATTTTCGACACTGAAGTGTCCTTCCACCTGACTGTAGTGGGATTCCCAGATCAGCTTTGCTCGCTTGCTTGATGGAATGCAGATATGGCCCAGATGACACAACAACCCATCTTGAAGATGCAAATTAGCGACAACTGCATTTGCACCCAATATTTGGTAGGTGGTGGCGAAGTCCAGGTCTGTCTCATAGAGTTGGGGCCATCTAGAGGTCTCATGTCCGCAAGAGTCTAGCATCGTAGTGAGTGTCACGACTGGCGGTCTGCTGAGGCAATCAACGATGCAGTTGATGCTTCCTGTTTTATACTTGATGTTGAGGTGGAATTGTTGCAAGTATGTGGACCACTTCTGATGGCGGTCATTTTGAAATTTTCCTTGTGTCTGCATGAATTGTAGTGGCTTATGATCAATGTGGATGACTATCTCCTTCCCAAGAATGTAATCTCTCCATTGGTGATAGGCTTGCACAATGGAGTACATTTCTTTGTTATAAGTAGGGTACTTATGGACATCATTTGATAGTGTCTCACTGTGATAGGCCACGGGGTGGCCGTGCTCAGTGAGAACGATGCCCACAACATAGTATGAAGCATCTGTCTCGATCTCAAAGGGCTACTACAGGTCTGGTAGTGAAAGTACTGGGGTTGAGAACAAGCACTTCTTCAAATCATCAAATTCTTATTGTTGAGACTGGCCCCACACAAATTTCGCATTACCACCACCCTTGGTTACTTGGTTGAGGGCCCATGCAATATGGGAGAATCCCAACACGAACTTGCGGTAGAAATTGGCAAGGTCCAAGAAGCTCTGGAGCTCAGTGAGTGTGGTTGGGGATGGCTAGTCACAGATGACTTGGATCTTGGCTGGATCCACATGTACGCCATGCTGATCAACAATGTAGCCAAGGCAATGGACCTTGTCCATGTCAAAGGAGCATTTTTCCAAGTTGGCATATAGATTGTGCTGTCTCAAGGTGTGCAGAACCTGTTGAATATGCTGGAAGTGTTCTGCCCAAGTCTTGTTGTAAATGAGAATTTCACCATGATACACCACTACATAAGTATTGGTGAATGGTCGCAGGATATCGTCCATCATCCACATGAAAGTGGTTGGAGCATTTTTCAAGCCAAAGGGCATGACCAACCATTTGAAAAGACCTTCCTTTGAATTGAAGGCGGTCTTCCATACATCTGTCTATTCTATTGAGACCTGGTGGTAGCCAGACTTCAGATCAATCTTACTAAAGTATTTGGCCCCCGTGAGTTGATCAAGGAGGTCGTCGATTTAGGGAATTGGGTACTGATTTCTGACTGTTATTTTATTCAGGACCTGGTAATAAATGTAGATTCGCCATGTTCCATATTTCTTTTGTACCAGCATGATTGGGATCTCGCAAGGTGATGAGTTGGGACAATTGTGCCCCTTGTGGAGAAGTTCTTGGATCTGTCGCTTGATCTCCTCATTCTCTAATAGAGAGCGGAAATAGACTGGCCCATTGGGCAGCAGTGCATTGGGGGTCAGATCAATGGGGTGCTTGAATTGACAGTCAGAGGTACCTCGGTAGGTGAGGAGAAGATATATGAGTATGCGTACACAACCTTATCCACTTGCTTATGCTATGTGGAGAGGTCGACCGCGGAGACCTTGTATGTGGCTGCGATCTTTCTCTCATTATGAGAGCGAATCACGAAGAAGACAAACTTCCTCGTTTGAGAGATGACCTTCCTACATTGCTTGGAAGATATCAAGGAAATAGCACTAGGTGGGACTGCCTCCGGTATCATGTACAATTTCTTGTTCAAAGTAAAAATAACTTTGTGAGCCCTGGAATCATATACAACATGGCATTTCCATAAATATGGTTGGCCCAAAAGAACATTACAAGCTTTGAGAGGGGAAACATCACACAATACCTCATCTTTGAAGGGCTTGATGCCGTATGTCAGGTGACATTGTTGGTTGATGCGGATGTCACTTCCTTGGCGGAGCCATCCGATGGTGTAGGATTGCAGGTGCGGTGTTATCGATAGGGCGAGTCGCTTGACAACCTCTACTGAGATGAGGTTCTTCTGGCTACTGCTATCAACGATGAAGTGCAGCGGGGTACCCTTTACCGACATCTGTGAATGAAAAAGGCCCTTGCCTTCCTTTGGGTCATCTGGTTCACCGGGCTGGAGCTTGGTAGTAGCAACGGTAGCACTGGGTTCTACATCAATGATTTGTCTCCCCGTTTCTGGTTCTGACTCAAAGTCAGAACCTGCATCTGATTAAGAGGATTTCACCTCAACCACCAATGACTTCTTTGAGCGACAATCAACAATGTTATGATAGGGGCTCTTATGGAAGTCACACCACTTCCCGATATCTTTCTTTGTCTTTCCGGTGTCCTTATTTGCTTGTGGCCTAGACTGGTTATCCTGAGGTGGTCCTTCTTTGCTCTGTCGTTTGTTCTGTGGGTTGGGGCCACCCTTTCCTAGCTTTTTCTATGAGGGGTTCCCAGTCCCAAATTGTCGCATCTTTTGTTTGATCTTCTGCTCGATTTTGACAGCATATCGGTAGGCCGCGCCCAAGGATGAAATGTCCAGAAACTCCATTTCAGCCTAGATGTATCTATGCAGACCACTATGATACTTTATCACCAGATGTCGCTCAAAATATTTGATACCCAACTTGGTGCACAAGGTATGGAAGATATTTGTGAACTTGGACACTGCTTGGTCTCTTTCCTGCTGCAGTGTGGTCCATTTTGTATACATGTCATCATAACTTCCAAGAGGGTAGTATTGTTCCTTAATAGCATCCCTAAAGGACTCCCAGGTGATCGTGACTGTAAAGAATGAAGGTTCCTCTGTTTCCTTATGCTCACAGAAAGTTTCCCACCAATCTTTGACATGGGGAACCACTTCAAGGAGCACAAAAG
The DNA here is from genome assembly GCA_009831015.1 of Picea engelmannii. Lineage (NCBI taxonomy): Eukaryota > Viridiplantae > Streptophyta > Pinopsida > Pinales > Pinaceae > Picea > Picea engelmannii. The sequence goes on along the minus strand of ML801407.1, from coordinate 240,060 downwards.
TATTATTTTCTCTATTCGAGAAGTTATGGACAGAGACATACCCTTCTAGCAGATTCAACCATTTGTTTATAGCATTTGTGTCTATCTGAGCTTCAAATATAGGAATATTGAAGTTGATTTGTACCTTGAAGGGGGCAGTGCCTCCGTTTTAGGAATATGCATCACCTATTGGTAGCCGCTGAAGGATTTTCACAAAACTATCCATCATCTCATTCCTCTGTTGCGTGAGGGATTCCTTGAGAAACATTTTGAAGGGATCTCCTGTCCCATCATATTTATTTTCTCCCACCATGAGAGGTCTTTTGGGCATGTGATAGATTTTTTCCTCAAGAGAAACAAGCTCGAGACCCAATTCTTTGTACACTGACCTTGTTGGGGACATGCATTAAGAACGACAAGGAGCATACCACTCTGATACCATTGATCCAGATTTTAAGAGAAAAACAAAATGAATACAAATTATTATCAAAATATGCTTAACACATAATAACATATATACAGTAAAATTGGTTTCTATTCAATAAGGAAATAAATTGAAACTGTAAAATGCAAGGGAAAACAAGATTGCTAGAATGGTGGTGGCTTATCTCTGAGAAGAGATGTTACGGTTGTGCTCATTCGCAAGAATATGATTACAATGAGGCTCTCAAGGAATTTTTACAATAAACAGGAATGTCAAAAACCCTATACATCCAAAAACCTAACCCTAGGAGATGAAGCGCCAAAAGTCATGTGGGCCCTGTTTGGGTAAGTTAGTACATCAACTTCCCGGGGTCGTAACTTTTGCATACGATCTCCGTTTTAGGTGCATAATAGCCCGTTGGAAAGTTCTATCCGAGGACTAAACATATTTCATGCGGCGATCCCTATTCATTTTGATTGTGGCGAGCCTTAAAAACGATTTTTAGGGCCTCAAAACGACCCTGGAAGTCAGGGACCCGAAAACTAGGAAAAAATACTGCTGAACTGGAAAACTGCCAAAATGAGCCAGTTGGAATAGGTGGGAGGCCACCAAAATCCATATGGATCAATGCTTGCCCAAGGATCCTGATCACAATGAAATTTCTTTCATAAGAAACTAATGGGACCTGTAATAAAATAACAAATGCAAAAATGCCAACCAACGTAGAGTGTGTGTGGGCAATGTTTTTCATGTTTAGGTAGAAATCCCACACATCGTCTTTAACTTGGGAATCATGATGTGACAAGGGTAGATTCAAGGTGGGCATTGTTTTTCATGCTTAGGTAGAATCCCCACCTTGGCTTCAACCTAGAAACATCTTAAAAGAACAAAAGGTAATAAATGGGTTTGGAAAAAGGTTGCATTGAAAACGAAGGTGCAACATACCCTCTACAAAGGCACCCATAAATGAGACACTATGATCCCTTGTATATCAAGAAATTCATGCCCAAAATTCTTGCCCCCATCCATGTCGCTTCATCCACATGACCTATAGATAGGTCCACTCGGGAAACACTCCTAAAATTGAGGTACGATTCACCGAATAGGTTTCTTTGTCAACCCTCCCATACCTAAACTTGGAAAATTCCATAGAGTCTTTGAGCACTTGTTTATTTTGATGAGGTGGTTTGGATGTACATGATTAGATGAATATTTTATTGATTTTATTTATTTATCATGATGCATTTGACTTGAGATCCTTGGAGGGCGTATTCATTATCTTTGCAAGACTTAGTTGGTGGACAATTTTGGAAGAACAAGCCTAGCTTGGGTTTCATTGGGGCTTGAAGCCCACAAGTTGGATACCATGGCCCACACATCGGAAGAAGATGCTAGCCTTTGGAGGCCTGAGGAGATACCATGGAGGACATAAACCAATCCTTAGCTAGCCCAACGATTTTCTCTTGAGGCTAAAACATCACTTTTGAGGAGGTTGATGTCACCATCATGCTAGGGTTGTGGTGGTGGTGTTGTCATTGCTTGAAACTTGACACGTTTTGATCGGAGAATACTTGTCTTGGAGGAGGAAGACCTAGCACTTGAGAGGGATGACCTAGGAGGACCAACGACTTCCATATTCTACTCCAATGACTTGCAAAAAGTGCCAAAAGGTTTCCTTAGGAGGGTGACATCTTACTTTTAGGGTTTCTTTCATGTGCAAATTATGAATTAAATATTATTATTGCGTGAAAGGGGAAAAGTAAGGGTTTTTGTCCTCTTACTTTGTGGTTTACCCTAAAGATAAGTGGACAAACATTTTTAGTAGGATTTGTATAAATAGAGATCACTTCTATTTCATTTTGATCATAGCTCTCACTTGAGAGAAGACATTCTTGGCTGAAATTTGTGCCCTACTTGGGAATTTTTACATATATCTCTTGTCACTTGCTCTTGTAATTATTTTTTCTTTGGCTATTGGATGGATGGATGATGTGCTATCTCTAGTGGAGGTCTACTTCTTGCTTTATGGTGGATTTTCTTGGTTAAAAATAGGTTTATCTTGTTAATGCTTGGACTAGGTAAGGAATCTTTGTTGCTATTGCTTCTTTTTTTGGTTTCAAGGTTAATTTTATTAAACTTTTGGGAAGCATAAGTGCATGCAACCCCACTAAGTCCATTATATTTGTTTTGAAATACTTTGTTGCATAAGGAAATCCTAGGAGGAGTATAAGGGCTTACACCCTCTTAGGGTCTTTCCTAGCTAGCTTAGCTTGCCTTGGGGAGTAAAAGGGCTTACACCCCCAAGGAAGTAGCTCAACTAGATCCTTAATTTTTGATACTCCAGAACCCAATAGTTAAAGGAACTAATCTTCTTGCATTGGAGAAAAAAAATCATCACATTGGGATATGTGAAAACACGAAATATTGTGATTGTCTAAGTTGGAAAATTTTCCTTATTCTTTAAGCTTGCTTGAGCCACTAGGGAATTTTGATTGGTCAAGGATATCTTGCTGTTGTTACAAACTTATGCTACAACCATTAGGGCTTCTGCAATATCTCTTTTTCAAGCTTAATTTCTCACTCTTTTACCGCTGAAAATAGTTGGCAATTTGCTATTGTTTATCTACTTGATATTGGCTTTTGTTGGGCAAGTTGTTGGCTAGTTTTTTGGGAAAAAAAGTTGTTGTTGTAGAAAATCTTTGCTACAACCATTTGGATGCTTTGAAAAATCTTTGAAAAAATATATTTTCAACCTCGATTCTCCATCAAAACTTGTTCTAAAGTATTGTAAAGTTATCTATTGTTTAAGTGCTTCATTATCCAATAATTACTTGTTAGTTTTGATGGTTGTTTCTATAGTAAATGATTGATTTCATTACTAATATATACATTTGTTTACTGCTATAATTTAGGACAACAAGCTTCACTTGCTTGTCCCTTTGAAATTTAGGCTTGTATCTTGGTTATTTGTCTTGTCTCGGGCAGGTGTAACACTATGGTGCAGGTACTCAAGGCTTTGGAAACCATCCTCCATCCTCAAGACCCATTATCAAGCCTTTTCTCACTTAGTATCTTTACTTATAGGGGTTTCACTTCCATACTCTCACTTTCCACTTCATTTCTCCCTAGGGTCACCCAAGACTCCCCCTTGTGTTGGATTCTTCCTTCACAGAAGCAAGGGAGGGTTTATCTAATGTGAGAGTGGGTAGACCCTCGCATAGTTATTTCCATCTAGTGGATTGGGTCAGGCTTTGCCTAACCTACAATTTACGTGACAACATTTTGGCACCGTTGTTGGGGAGGATTTTGAATCCTCTTCTGAGCCTTAACGACACTTTGGAAAGCTATCCCAAATCCTTTCCCTAGCTTGCCTAGTGATTCCACTTAAAGGAGGTAACTCTTCCACCCTTGATGAGCTCCTATTAAATCTCATTTGGCGACTCCACCTTCCCAAAACCCACCTTTCCTTGTTTCCCCCTTTCCATCCTTTGATGAGCCTTGAATTCATCTAGCGACTCCATTGAGGTATTACCCTAAGTAATGGAACCATGGCATCATGGGACTTACCATGGGAATTCCATAAGATGTATCCTTCTATTTATGTTCAGAATATCCTTGGATATCCAAGTCATTTCTCTATGGAGTGGAGGGCAAGTTGCCCTAATTTTAATGGTGATCCAGCTCTAACAGTCACCCATGTCGTGAATTATATGAAGTATGCTTCAAGTTTAAATGTGTTGTATGAATATGTACTAATGAAAATTTGTGTGTCTTCTCTGGAAGAAAGTCAAATAAAGTGGCTTTCACACTCATGTGATCCAAAAAGTATCCCATCTTCTACAAAGGTCATTGAATAATTTCTTAGAAATTATCGGCTAGCCACTCAAAATTTGCAAGATACTTTTCAAGAGCTCAAAGACGCTCTTTATAAAGAAGGTTTTCCAGTGGACGATGAGACAATAAGTGAGGAATGCAAAACTGAAGAAGACTATCATCCACCGACTACATAAGAAGTGCTAGAAGAACAAATCTATGAAGAAAGTTGTCAAGAAGATCTCCATAATGAAGACCTAGGTGACACATCAGTGTCCATTATCTCACTTGATGAAGGTGAAGTTGTCCTGCCTCTTGAACATGAAGATGAAGAAATGATCAAAATAAGTGACATGGAAGATCCTGTGGAAGACCCCTTTGACATGGTTGATCAAAATATTGATGATTTCATACATGTTGGGAGACATAGATGGGGTGTGGGTTGCATTATTTTTAATGGATATCCTATTTACAACTTTAAAGGTAGCTCTCAAGAAAAGGCATTTGAATTGTCATATTCAAAGGATTGGTCTTCATGCGTATATGATTCAGATGTTTGACAGCCTAATGATGATATGGTTACATATTTGTTTCGTCCATTCGAGGATGACTTGTCGCAACATACTCAGGGTGATCTTCAGTCATCCTTTGGGAGTTGTGATGCATATCCTTTTGGGGATACCGATTTTTTCTCTGAAAACTTTCAGCCACCTTCACTCCTGGATTTACATGGATACTAGTACGTGGCCATTCCAAAGCAGTCAAAGACTCACACTGCATAGCAAAAATGTTTTCATCTTGCAGCCCTTCAGAAAAAATTGTAGATGAAGAAGAAACATATTTTGGGTATATGAAAAGAGTCCTTATTAGGACCTGAGGTTGTCCCTTATCATGTTTCCTCTTCTCTAGGGAATCATAAGGTTTTATTCAGATCACTTACCTTTTATCAACCTTCACGGAGTAGTGATATTCTAAGTGGAGATGAAGACGAGTCATCGTCTATACATGGTATCCCTCTTCATATATGGGTTGATCAGGCTTGTGGCTATACTTTTAGGTAGGATTTTTGGGATGATCAGGTTGGTGGTTTCTCTTTCCAGCAAGATTTCCTCCCTCCCACCCATCTCCATGATTTTCATTTCATGACTAGTTATATGTCTATTTATGCTCATGGTCATTATGTGCTTGACTTATCTTTGTTGTATTACATAATTAAGCATAGGGGGAGATACCTTGATGAGATGATCAATCGGTTGCATTGGTTATATGACTTCACCTGACATCACCTATCGCTTGATCTTCAAGGCCCCAGGGCCCCAGGTAAGTAGGTAGGTCATTTTGATTTCCTGCATTTGCATAATGATTTCTCATGGGAGTTTAGTTTCATTTCATATTTTATTTTCATTATTGACTTACATGTTTTTCTTTTCATCATATATATGAAAAATGAAAAAAAAAATAAAAATTCTAGATTAGTTGTTATTTTGAGTTTTGATTTTTATATGGACGAAGGGTGATAAAACCAACCTAGATTTTACAGTTTTATGTTTCAGTGTAGGTACATGTCCACCAGGAGATGTTGTGGTTCTCATGCACTCTATGGTGAGTACATGTCCCAAAGTAGGAGCTAGATGTTATCCCCAATTCATAGGGATAACTAAGGAGATGATCTCTCAAGTCCCTCAGGTTGTAGGCATGGAGTATCGAGAGATAGCTTGACCAACAATGTCCACTTACACAGATAGAGGCTCTCTTGACCACCACAGTTCCAGGTTGATAATGAGGGTATCCACCACATCATATGGCTTTCGGAAGAAATTGGGGCTTGCTCCATGAGGTACAAGACACGCATTATGGTGAGTGTCATTTCAATATTTGAGGCATTTGAGTTTATTGAATTTAAAACTACTTTTGATTATGTAACGATTGCTTGGAAATTATGCTCTTTTCCCTATTTCACTTTGGTGGTTGACAATGCGTCCTGGTAAGTGGGTCACCCTTCAGGATAGTTCTGCTACTGGGGGTCCCCTTGACAGGACATCGTGTCATTCATGACCATACTTACCACTTCCCACACTTCATCCCCTCATCTCCTTACCTTTTGGGATTTTTGGGTTTACTGACCCAAGAAGGGATTGTCCCTCATTTCATGGGAAGAAGGGGATGAAATCCTAGAGGCTTGTAGATGGAAAAAGATAAAATCCAATCATGAACCTTCTAGATGCTCGCCCAGGGATCCCAATGACAATGAAATGTCTCTCATAAGAAATTGATGGGACCCGTAAGAAAATAACAAATGAAAAAATGCCAACCAAGGTAGAGCATGTGTGGGCAATGTTTTTCATTCTTAGTTAGAAATCCGACACATCGTCTTCAACTTGGGGAAGCATGATGTGACAAGGGTAGAGTCAAGGTGGGAATAGTTTTTCATGCTTATGTAGAATCCCCACCTTGGCTTCAACCTAGAAACATCTTAAAAGAACAAAAGGCAATAAATGGGCTTGGAAAAAGGTTGCATTGAAAATGAAGGTGCAACATACCCTCTAAAAAGGAACCCATAAATGAGAAACTATGACCCCTTGTATGTCATGAACCCATGCCCAAAAGTATCACCCCATCCATGTCATTTCATCCACATGACATAGATAGAGTTCCACTCGGGAAACACTCCGAAACTTGAGGTACGATTCACCCAATAGGTTGATTTTTCAACCCTCCCATACCTAAACTTGGAAAATTGCATAGGGTCTTTGAGCACTTGTATATTTTGATGATGTGGTTTGGATGTAAATGCTTATATGCCTCTTTTCTTGATTTGATTTACTTATCATGATGCATTTGACTTGATATCCTTGGAGGGCGTATTCATTGTCTTTGTAGGACCTAGTTGGTGGACAATTTTGGAAGAACAAGCCTAACTTGGGCTTCATTGGGGCTTGAAGCCCATAGGTTGGATACCATGGCCCACACACTAGAAAAATATGCTAGCCTTTGGAGGCTTGAGGATATACCATGGAGGACATAAATCATCCCTTAGCCAGCCCAACGATTTGCTCTTGAGGGTAAAACGTCACTTTTGAGGAGGTTGACATCACCCTAGGGCTAGGGTTGTGGTGGTGTTGGTGTTATTGCTTGACACTTGACACATTTTGATGGCATAAGACTTGTCTTGGATGAGGAAAACCTAGAGCTTGAGAGGGAGGCCCTAGAAGGCCTAACAATTTCCATCTTCTACTCCAACGACTTGCAAAAAGTGCCAAAAAGTTTCCCTAGGAGGGTGACGTCTTAGTTTTAGGGTTTCTTTCATGTGCAAATTATGAATTAGATATTATTATTGTGTAAAAGGGGAAAAGTAAGGTTTGTTGTATGCTTACTTTGTCGTTTACCCTAAAGATAAGTGGAAACACACTTTTAGTAGGATTTGTATAAATAGAGATCACTTCTATTTCATTTTGATCATAGCTCTCACTTGAGAGAAGACATTCTTGGCTGAAATTTGTGCCCTACTTGGGAATTTTTACATATCTCTCTTATCACTTACTTTTGTAATGGTTTTGCTTTGGCTATTGGAGGGATGGATGATGCACTATCTCTAGTGGAGGTGTATTTCTTTCTCTATGCTGGATTTTCTTGGTTAAAAAGAGGTTTATCTTGTTAATGCTTGGACTAGGTAAGGAATCTTTGTTGCTATTGCTTTTTTTCTTGGTTTCAAGGTTAATTTGCTTAAACCTTTGGGGATTATAAGTGCATACAAGCCCACTAAGTCCATTATATTTTTCTTGAAATACTTTGTTGAATAAGGAAATCCTAGGAGGAGTAAAAGGGCTTACACTCTCTTAGGGTTTTTCCTAGCTAATTTAGCTTGCCTTGGGGAGTAAAAGCGCTTACACCCCCAAGGAAGTAGCTCAACTAGCTCCTTAATTTTTTATACTCCACAACCCAGTAGTTAAAGGCACTAGTGTTCTTGCATTGGAGAAACAAAAACATTGCATTGGGATACATGAAAACATGATATATTGTAAGTATCCAAGTTGGAAACTTTTCCTTATGCTTTAAGCTTGTTTGAGCCACAAGGGCGTTTTGATTGGTCAAGGATATCTTGTTGCTTTTACAAAATTATGCTACAACCATTAGGGCTGCTGCAATCTCTCTTTTTCAAGCTTAATTTCTCACTCTTTTACCTCTGAAAATAGTTGGCAAGTTGCTATTGTTTATCTACTTGATATTGGCTCTTGTTGGGCAAGTTGTTGGCTAGTTTCTTGGGGTAAAAGTTGTTGCTGTAGAAAATATTCGCTACAACTATTTGGCTACTCTGAAAAATCTCTGAAAACATCTTTTTGCTGGAATGATTCTCCATCAAAACTTGTGCTAAAGTAGTGGAAAGTTATCTATTGTTTCAGTGCTTCATTATCCAATAATTACTTGATAGTTTTAATGGTTATTTCTGTAGTAAATGATTGATTCCATTGCTGATATATATATTTGTTTAGTGTTGTAATTTAGGACAAAAATATTCACTTGCTTGTCCCTTTGACATTTAGGCTTGTATATTGGTTATTTGTCTTGTCTCGGGCAAGTGTAACACTCTGGTGTAGGTACCCAAGGCTTTGGAAACCATCCTCCATCCTTGAGACGCGTTATCAAACCTTTTCTCACCTAGTATATTGACCTATAGGGACTTCACTTCCATACTCTCACTTTCCACTTCATTTATCCCTAGGTTCACATGAGAATCCCCCTTGTGTTGGATTATTCCTTCACAGAAGAAAGGGAGGGTTTATCTGAGGTGACAGTGGGTAGACCCTCCCACAGTTATTTCCATCCAGTGGATTGGGTGAGGATTTTCCCAACCTATAGTTTGCACGATAATAATATTTTTAGGGATTACTTAGATAAGTTTTCCATTGTCTTCCTGGATGACATTCTTATATATTCTAAGTGTGAGGAAGAGCATGATAAGAACTTGAGGATGGTATTATAGGTATTGAGGGGCCATCAGTTGTATGCAAAATTGAGCAAGTGCTCATTCTACCAGAAGAAAATTCATTATTTGGGCCATATCATTTCAGAGGAAGGGATGGTAGTAGACATAGAAAAGATAAAGGCCATTGAGGGGTGGCCAAAAACAAGGAATGTCTCTGAGGTGAGATCATTCTTGGGACTTGTAGGTTACTACAAAAGGTTCATTTAGGTATTCTCAAGGATTTCACATCCAATCACTTCCTTGCAAAAGAAGGGTGTGAAGTGTGAGTGGACATCGGATTGTGAAAGGAGTTTCCAATACTTGAAGCATTCACTAACAAGTGCTCCAATATTAAAGATTGTCGGTCCAAATGAAGACTTCATTTTATGCACTAATGCATGTAAATAAGGAGTTGGTGGAGTTCTTAGTCATAATGGGCATGTGGTATGCTATGAATCAAGGAAATTAAAGGAGCATTAAAGGCACTATGCTACTCATGATTTAGAATTGACAACCATAGTTCATTCCTTGAATATGTTGAGGCATTACCTCATGGAGAAAAGATTTGAATTGAGGATAGACCATAGTGGTCTGAAATATTTGTTTGTACAACCAACTTTAAATGCGAGGAAAAACAAATGGTTGGAATTCCTTAGTGAATATGACTTTGATATAAAGCATATCAAAGGTAAAGAGAACAAGGTGGTTGATGCACTCAGCAGGAGGGTGTATGAGATGCATGCTACGACCATTCGCATTGACCAATCAGATTTGAAGGACAAAATTTAAGAGGCTGCAAAATCAGATTAGAAATACATGGAGGTAAAAGAAAATTTTCAGCAAGGTAATTTGCAACAGAAAAATGAAGAATATAAACTGGAAAATGATGAAATTCTCATGTACATGGGCAAAATTTATATGCCAAATTCTCAGGAATTGAAAAATCTGATTTTAAAAGAAATGCATAATGTGCCTTATGCTGGACACCTAGGTTACCATAAAACTATTGTAGCTGTCAAGAGCCAATATTATTGGCTAGGTATGAAGAAAGAGGTTGGTTATTTTATTGCCAAGTGTTTGGAATGTCAAAAAGTCAAGGTTGATCATAGACATCCAGCTGGTATGCTACAACCATTACCCATCCTTGAGTGGAAATGACAAGTTGTAACAATGGATTTCATCACCAAGCTGCTCAGAACAACCAAGCAACATGATTTCATTATCATGGTGGTGGATAAGCTTACTAAAGATGCCCACTTTATTCCATTAAAGCTCACTCACAAGGAAGCCAACATTGCTAATATTTATATGAGAGAAGTTGCATGACTACATGGTATACCCAAGACAATTGTATCTGACATAGATCCCAAATTTACATCAAATTTTTGGAAGGGATTATTCAAGGGATTTGGAACAAATCTGAATTTTAGCATAGCTTATAATCCAAAATCAGATGGACAAATAGAAAGGGTGAATAAGGTGATAGAAGACATGCTAAGGATGTATGTGATGGATAAACCATCCAAATGGGAGGATTGTTTGCACTTGGTGGAGTTTTCTTATAACAATGGGTATCAAACATCTTTAAAGATGAGCCCATTTGAGGCACTTTATGGAAGAAAGTGCAACACACCAGTGAGCTGGGACAACCCAGTAGACAGAGAAATGGTTGGACCAAAATTACTTAGGGAAATGGAAGAGAAGATGGTGAGAATAAACCATAATTTAAAGACTGCCCAAAAGAGGTAACAAATTTACGCTGATAAGGGAAGAAATCACAGGGAATTTAAAGTGGGTGACACTGTGTTATTGAAATTAAAAGCTAAAAGAAGTCCCCTGAAGTTGGGAAATTGTCCAAAACTAGCAGCTCGATATTGTGGGCCATTTAAAATCCTGGAGAGGATTGGTCCTGTAGCATACATGCTTGCCTTACTTGCATCAATGCATATTCATAATGTATTCCATGTATCATTGCTTAAAAAGTATGTACCTAATGATAATCATGGCATGGATTAGAATGTGATCCAGGTGGAGCAAGAAGGCGACTTTCAAGTGCAACCAGTTTGCATATTGGACCGAAAGATCAATCAACTCTAGAATCAAGCCATAGGGTTACTAAAGGTCCAATGGACCTGGTATGGTCTTGAGAATGCAACTTGGGAGCATGAGGATGCAATGTAGGAAGAATACCTGCATGTTTTTGAAGACTTTTGAAGTTTTGATGGTATATGTGTATATACTGCATTGAGGAGAATGCATAAATGATGGGGAGGGGAATGTAATACCCCTAGGCCAAACCCAAATTGTACATATAAATGTAAATGAACACATAGGTTGGTGAGTTAGGACATTTGGGCCAGAGTGCCTTTGTGTATATGTATTTTGAGGCTAGAGTTCCCGTGTGGTTATTAGATTGTGTAACTAGATGCTAAAATGGCTAGTGAGCCATCATTGTTATATGTAATCACACACAAATATTAATGAAAACACATCACTGCTACAAAAAAACCATGTAAAAGAGTATGGGGGGATAAATTCCACTAGATAGGGAAAGGGGACTAAAATTTTAGGAAAAGGAGCTAAGGTAGGGGGGCTTAATCCCAAAGGAGTATTATATTAATATTACTTAAAGTATAAAGTATGGATATTTATTTTATCCTAAGTTCTAAGGATGGGGACAAGTGGGGGTCAAGTGGGCCCAAGGTACTTCCCAACATGACAAGTGTCAAGTTGAAAACATGCATACATATAGTTTGGACTTAGTTTATTTTTCTATTCATTCTATCTTGATTCCTTCACTCACTGAGATATCATATGTACCCTGCTATTACTATCACCTGTACCTGTACCTTTACCTGGGAAGATTTGGAGTGGAAGAAGTGGGTTTCCAGGCCTGTGGACTATTAAAGAAGTGGGTTGCCAGGCTCGTGGACTATTGAAGAAGTGGGTCGCCAGGACCGTGAGCATTCTCTCCAGGTGAAAGAATTGCTCAGAATTAATTCCCAAGGTGCCAATTTGTAACTATAGGGATCTGAGACTTCATGTCCGACCTTTTGCTGAAACCTCGGAAGGGAAGTGGGGAAACCGAAGGAATATTGAACAAAGAAGGGGCACACTTTCTAGGGTGGAACAAACATGTGGGGAATGAGAGACTATAGGATGTTAGCTTGAGTTGGCACCTGAGTCTGAGCTTTATACTATCCGGGAGACCTTAGCGTGGGTTAGGATTCCCTTGCCTAGGTGGAGTTTAAGACCCAACTTGGGGGTGATCCACTGCTGAGAGTTTTGGGTAGTGTGATCTAAGGCTGGGAGGAATGTGGAAGGTATGCACGTAGTTGGTGTTCTCTTTATCAAAGATATGTGTCAATTGTGTGTTAATTCACGTGTTGTGTTAATATTTATGCAATTATTTTCATGGGTTTTTCCTGTGTAAGTTGCATGTATATTTTTGTTATTATTTTGTATGAATATGTGCATTTGCAGAGTATATTTATGAATTAAATTAGTATCAGAGTTCAAATTTTTAAGTGGCATAGCCTAGCAGGTGGCTTGGGATGTTACACAACATGTCACTCGTGAGAATTGGACCCAGGTATGTATATATATATATATATATATATTATTTATCTATGTATGTAGACCCATCATTGTTTCTCTCTTGCATAATCCCTTGTGTGTGGTAGTAGACTCAACCTCTAATTTCATGATTGATTGTGTTCTTTTCTTGAGTGTAAGCATTGTTTATATTATGGTAGTTGCGGGATGTATCAACCTCCATGTGTAACCTCTGACTAGATTAGAATAGTTCGAAAGCTAGAGAAACCCTAAACAAATGTGTAGAAACCCTAGAAGACAAGTTGGCTCAATAAAAGAATTAATATTAAAGTACGACTCTCCAAAAGGAGAAGTCAGCCTAGACAAGTGACAAGGAGCACTATAAATAGAGGGTGCTTGAGCTCATTTGGACACTCACTCACACACAATCTCACACAAGAAAAATGGTGCACAAGTCTAAAGGAAGAGTGCAGTTGCAATGATTGCAACTGGGTATTGGTATTGGTTTATGGTTTTGGGACTTTTTGCTTGGTGCACTATCTTTGAGAGAGAGGTGCACTCTCTCTTGGTTATTTGTTGGGTCTGGTATTACTTCCAAAATCATTCTAATTGTCAAAGGTTTCAGTGCTCCGGGGTGGCTGCGTACCTATGGTTGGGTGATAATATTGTGATATTGTCTATGGTGAAACGAGCACATTGATTATTTTAATAGGTTATGGGCTGACATTATATTCATAATAGTCTAACCACTGGAAGGTAGAGTGACAGTTCCTTGGCAAGCTTGCTGTGGCACCAATTGTAGCTGCAACTAGGGTTTCTGAATTTGCAGCTGCAACAAACCCTAACCTAACTCTTTGGAAACTTCAAGTGAGAAGTTTGGAATAATTCTTGGACATTCTAGTGCACCTTAGACTCACACACCTCTTGGTACCTTCAGCTAGAAAAAACATCAAGGTTGATTTTTTGGGTCAAAGTCAAAGTCAAAGGAAATCATGGCTTACTCCATGAAGTCAGAGAACAAGCTAGAAGGAGCTTCAAACTTCAGAGCATGGAAGACAAGGATTGACTGCATCCTTGCCAAGATCAAAGTTCTAAATATCGTAAAGGGAAAGATCATGGAACCATAGTTTGAAGCAGGAAAAGAGAAGGAACCTTAGAACGTTGCAACAATGGAGAAGTTCAAGGACAATGACAACAACACTATGAGTATCATTGTGGACTCTATCAAATATCCCTTTATACCATATATATCAAATCTTGACTCATCCAAAAAGATGTATGATGCCCTAACTAACCTCTTTGCAGTCAGAAATATTGGACAAGTGATGGGTCTGAAGAATGAGCTTTTTGACACAAATATGACTAAGGATGACATTGTAGCCTCATACTTTGTAAGGATTTATCAGTTGAGAGATCAATTACAAGCCATTGAAGAAGTTATCCTTGAAAAGGAAATTGTGAATATTGCACTTAATGGTCTCTCTAGATCATGGGATTTATTTGCTGCAAGCATGAACACAAGGAAGGAGTTTCCAATGCTTGACGAACTTTGGACCTGTTGTGCACAAGAAGAGACAAGGATCAACTAAAAGGGGAGATATCAAAAGGAAGAGGATGCTCAAGCCTATGCAACAAAGTTCAAGAGACATGAAGGTAAGAAAATATTTGTCTCAAGAAAGAAATTCAATCATAAGAGAGATATGCAAAGGTACAATGTTATGGATGCCATGAATATGGCCACTACAAAAATGATTGTCCTAAACTAGCAAAGAAGAGAAAGGAAAGACACCATGTGTCAACCGCCAATGATGAAGAACCTTCAAAGAAAGCCAAGCATGAAGAAACTGATTTCTTCTTCTACTCATCTCTTACAAGATCTCTTGAAGATGACATGTGGTTTATCGATAGTGGAGCTTAAAGACATATGACAGGTGATCATGAAAATATCTCAAGCATGAAGGAAAAGGAAACATCACATAAAGTGGAACTTGGAGACAACAAATCTTATGCATTCAAGGGAATTGGAAAAGCTTATATCAAAATGGAATCAGGTAATAATGTTCATCTTAGCAATGTTTTATATTGTAACACCCTTGTTTCCCCCAACTTGTAATTAATCATTAATTATGATAACCATGCTATGGCATGGGAACAATGTAAATGTATTATTATTTAGATTTCCAATAACTGACTATGGGGGTGAAGCCTCAAAGTACTGGACATGATATCACTAGAGGAAAAAGAGTGAGGAAACTGTGGAGAGGGTTCATTATGTCCAAATGACCCAAATTTCTCCTTGCTGGAATAATAAGCCTCATCATGACCCCAAGGAGAAATCAGTTAATGAGAAAAGGATTGTTGGTTGAGCAATCAACTACCCCAATTAATGGAAGCATGGAGGGTCTAGCTGGGGAGATAAAAAACTGTTAGCCCGAAGTACCACATAAGGCAGTTTTTCCTGCAGGCCGAGACTTACCCAAGTTTCCTTTTGATAGAAGGAACAAGACAGGTACATAACCTTCCTAAGGAGGAGAAAGGCATGCAAGAATGCATGCGAAGGCAGACAAGAACAGAAACATGGGGAAGGGAAGGCACAACCCAGATATGCAGAAAGAAAGAGGAAGAGTGCGAAAGGTTTTCCAACTAAGAGGAAGAAATTAAAGCTTGATAAGATGTTCTGGTTACTGGATAGAATGGGAGAAAATATCTCTGATAATTTGCATAAGAACATGACCTGAGTAGGATAGCACGAGCTTGATGTTGAGGGAGCACCTGATAAACCTCGCAGAGGCTGTGACAAAGAGAGATCTCTGAGGAATTGCAAGAGTTGTTGCGACAGAGAAAGAGAGTCTTTGAGAGACTGTATGAGTTCCCTAGTGATATCATGGCTTGGCACAAGGGTTTCCAGAGAGCTAAGAATGAATGCCTATGAGCCTATGGTTGGGTGGAGAGGCTAAAACCCACATTCAGTTGATTGATGACTGACTGTAATAGATACGTGTTTCGTTTATCCTGTGCACTTGGATTGAAATGCATGTTTTGAATATCTGAGTTTTCTTATCGCTGAGTTAATTGGGTAATGTTATGTTATCTATTTTCGGAGTTATATGCATGTGTATGTATTTCATGGTTGAAGGAATAAACCTTTGATATTCAATTAGTTTCAAATTGTTTCTCTTTTGAAATCCTAGTGCAAGGAATACACATATACTCGTCTGGGTAGAAAATCTCAAAGGAGAGACTTGTGCACAGTGTGCGTAGGGCCAACACTTAGTGAAATGTTGAAAGGATATCAAGGTGAGCGAGCGCAATGAGTGAACGGGAGATTTTTCTAAGTCTCAAGCTTAGGAAATATAGCGAGATTTAGGTCTTGAAAGGGAGGATTCATTTTTTTGGAGGACGAGTGGATGAGATCCATTCGGGAGGAACCAAGGTCTTTCACAATCGTTGGATCTGGAGAGGAAGAATGAGTGTTAATCCCCTCGAGTCTTTCAGACTTCACGAGTTCAATGAATGCTGTGTTTTCATTGTAAAGAAGGTGAATTCTCTGAAGTCCCGGAGCTCGAAGTTAATCTGGGTTGTTTGTATTAGAGGGACACGTGGTCCGCAGATCAACAGATATCCGGAAGCCCAGTTATCCGATGAAATCAAAATGTAATCGTAAGAGCGTGCAAGTTTGATGAAGCTCCAAAGGCTGGAGCAAATCCTGGTCGTTGGCACTAGGTGCACATGGAGATAGATCAAGCGTGTTTTGGAGTTCAACACTCTGAAAAATCAGAGGTGTTTAGCGTTTTGGGTCGAGAACTCTGGAAGGCCCAAAGGCTAGAGTAGATATTGACCGCTCATTATTGAGGACACATGGACCATTGATCAAGGTCCTTCGCGTGTTTAGAGTTTGAAACTCTGGAAGGAAGTGTGGTACAAAGCGTGGAAAGCTTTGAATCCCAGAGCCCGAAGAAGACATAGGTCGTCGATATAAGGATCATTCTGGACCCCCCTCGACCATTTGATCAAAGGGACATGCGTATCACATCGAAAGCATGTGGGGGTCCATGTGTTGAGCAACGGTGATTCCATGTGTGGTAGCCTCATGAGATAGTAAGGAGGTGTCGGTAACCCGAGGTAGGTGCCACGTATTTTGCCAGTGTGTTTCGGGTTGATAGGTGTCCCTCTAGTAGTGGTTGAACATTGAAACCTAGGGACCCTGGAGATAGGGTTGTAAGTCATTGATGTAGGGAGTTCGTTGAGAATCCCTCTCAAACGTCCGATCAACTAGTGGAAGGACTTGCGTATGGCACTCTGACGAAGTCCTACTCCAGGAGAAAAGGAGTGTGGAACCCACGAATTCTGAAGTCATGCAGTAACTAAGGTCGTAGATCTATGGATCTACGTGGACACACCTCGACTGTGAGATCTAAGGGGCATTGGAAGGTCGTTAATACAAAGTAACGTGGCATGCTAATGTCACCCAGGGTGTCGTGGACCCTCATTCGATGTGCCACATGTCACCTTGATTCGGGTGTTATACATGCATTATATGCCAACTAGAACATGACACGTGTCAACCATTTATAGGGCCACATGTCACCATGTCCTTTGTCATGTGTCACCCCCTCAGTGTGTGGTTGCATGACCTAATGGATATAGGACCTCGAGAGTTCAGAGTTTTAGGACTCCAGAGGTCTGGAGTGTTGTAGTAGGATAAGTCATAAGAGTCGAAGATCGGAGCTACATGGAGGAACTCCAGAACTTCGGGCCTCCATAGGATATTGTTGTTGGGGAAAATCACCCTACGGACTAGCAAATAGAGTTTAGACTTTGCATGCAGATATGACCGAATAGAAATTACTTTCTACCTTCATCCCTAGATTTAAATCCCCTTTTCTTAGTAATTGCATGGAAAGATCAACCTACCTCGTTCCCGACGTTTGATTTTGATCCTCCGTTGTGCTTGATTACTTGTTTGCAATACTCCTTCCAAAGCTGACCTACATCCAAGACAAGCAACAACTATGCATGCATACTACTTATATACTAACGGGTTAGAAATCAAAACATATACTGATCAACCTATAAACAGTTCATGAATTGGGACGGGAAAAAAATTCTCTTTATTACTTAGAATGAGTCAACTTACAAAAGCTGAGACCGACCACCGCTCCTCGAACCTGATCCTGGGATCCTCTTCTTCTGTCCTTCAACTGCTTTGCTTTGTATCTCCTTTGGCATAAGGAAAGGCTAAAGGGTTGGGACAATGGGAATATGTAAATGGGCAGAGTTTTTTTGCTATATTTTTTTTCTTCCAAATGGGATCCCTACCCCTTCTTTTATAGGCTAGAAAAAGCTAGGTATTTGGACAAACCCTCGGCCATGCATGGCCGAGAGTTTCAGTTAACTCACCCATAGATTTTCATTCCATCGACAACTTTCCTTTTTTCATGCTTTTGTCAGTCCACGCGGGTTGTTTTGGGTCAGCCAGCATGTACACGCGTGCAGTAATGTATTAGGGCACGTGGGCCTTTATACAAGAGGATTTTCAAAGAGTTGTTCAATAGTGTTTTTGGCAAAGAAAGGATATGAGTTGGCCTGATGCCAGGTAAGCATGTGTGGTGCAATTTAGGGTTATAACAGATATGCATGTAGAAATAAAAAAGGGGCATTCAACACTGAAGCACTGAACGTCGAATTCCCAACAGTATGTACATTAAATGAAGACGAAGAATTGTCGGTGGAATTCATGATGGATGGGTTCCGCCATAGAGGTAGGAGCGCTAGGGAGCTCCAAAACTTGGGGGAACCTTGGGATAGTATGAATGAGATGAACCCACGTGGACGCCATGTGGTCTTTGACCCATCATGCGCACATGATTTCAGAAGGGCATAACTTCCAATCCCGAGCTCATATTTGAGCATAGTAGCGGTGGTTGGAAAGATCGTGACAAGTAGAAGGTGATGGATATCTCGAGAAGAGGGTTCGAGAGAATGGAGGAAAGAGAAAATTTTGATGCCCCATCGCTAAAAAGGGTACTTAGGGGTCGGGTGTGTTACATATATGTTCATGGTTTGAAAAATAATTTATTATCTATTTCTTGCTTGGAAGACAAAGGATATAGAATATCCTTTGTCGATGGAAAAGTTCTTGTATGGTATAAATATTTAAAAATAGAAGATTCTAGAGTCATTGGGATACGTGAAGGAAGATTGCATAAACTCCTAGGTCAGAATGCTCAAGCTCTTGTACATGATGAAATCAATCCTAGTGAGTTATGGCATAGAAGGTATGCTCACCTTCATTATCAAGAATTTCCATCTCTAAAACAAATAGTTGTAGGCATACCAGAACTACAATCAATACACAAAGGAGTTTGCAAAGGACGTGCACTTGGGAAGAATATTAAGAAGCCATTCCCAAGCAGTGAGAATAGATCCAAGGAGATCTTGGATTTGATACACTTAGATGTTTGTGGTCCTATGCCAGTGAAGTCTCCAGGAGGCTCTCTTTACTATGTGAAATTCATAGATGACTTCTTAAGGAAGACTTGGATGTACCTAATAAAGAAAAAATATGAAGTATTTGGCAAGTTCCAAGAATTCAAAGTTGAAGTGGAAAACTCGAAAAATAAGAATATCAAGATGCTAAGATCTGATAATGGAGGAGAATACACCTCCAAGGAGCTCGTTTCCTTTTGTAAAAAAGCTAGGATTAGGATGGAGCTAATTGTCCCACATAATCCTCAACAAAATGGTGTGGTATAAAGAAATAACCGTTCCAATGGAGAATTTGTTAAGGCAATGCTGAATGACCAAAATCTATCCATGTTTTCTATGGGGAGAAGCAGTTATGACAAACATATATATTCAGAATAAAAGTCCTTATCGTATATTGGAGAACATGACTCCAGAAGAAGCTTTCTCCTAAAAGAAACCAAGTGTGGAACACTTAAGGATCTTTGGTTGTCCTGTCTATATCCATGTTCCCAAGGACAAAAGGAAGAAGTTGGAATCCTCAGGTAAGAAGGGCATATTCATTGGATATAATGATACATCAAAATATTACATAATCTATGTTTCAGGTCAACATAAGATTGAAATCAGCAGGGGTGCAAATTTTGATGAGAAGTTTTCCTTCAAAAAATCTATATAAGATTCCATTGACTCCAACGATGAAGAAGAACGTGAAGATCCCAAGGAAGAAATTTCATATTCCCTAGAACATCCCAGTGAAGAACCAGACTAACCACTTGAACCTGTAGAACCAGTTGTTGTACCCAAGAACAAAAAATGACCAACATGGCTGGAATCCACCCTACAAGAAGGATAAAGACATAAAGCTCCCAATGGCACCTTCAGTGAGAGAAAGAAGCCCAAAATGTTCTCTAGTTATGCGACACTCATGACAAGTCTTATCAATGTAGAACCTTCCACCTTTGAGGAAGCAGTCAAGAAGAAAGAATGGAAGGAAGCTATGATGGAAGAATATCAATCCATCATGAAAAATGTTGTATGGGAAATTGTGCCTAGACCTAAAGGAAATTTGGTAGTAACTTCAAAGTGGGTTTACAAGATAAAACATGCAGTAGATGAGAGTATCAATAAATACAAGGCAAGATTCATGGCTAAAGGGTTCTCCTAGCAGGAGGGAGAATATTATGATGAGACGTTTGCTCCAGTTTCCAGATATACCTCTATTAGAGCCAACATATCTCTTACAACATAAATGGGTTGGAGTTTTACATCATATGGATGTAAAGACCAATTTTCTCAATGGAGTAATTGAGGAAGAAGTATACATAGAGAAACCTCAAGGTTTTGAGGTACACTTGAGAGAAACCCATGTACGTAGATTAAAGATGGCCTTGTATGGACTCAAGCAAGCTCCATGAGCTTGGTGTGCATGAATTGACAGTTACTTGACGAGACTTGGATTTTCCAAGAGCTATGCTGATCCAAAACTTTATTACAAGGTTGTGAATGATGCACCTTTTAAATTTCTACTA